>JAQIWE010001449.1:0-15851 GCA_034698565.1 Campodea plusiochaeta
AAAGGATTATCAATTGTTGGAATGTCAGAAACACCCTTGATGAGTTAATCGATTTGGGTCCGTAAGATTTTAGAAACTCTCTAGTACCCACGCCACCCAGTAGTATTATTATTACCAGTTATATATACAAACTATATCGAGTACTTGAAAGGTAGTATTTGCAGAAGCAATTCTTGTAGGGGATTATTTTTCATTGAGACAAGAAAACTCCATTGATCATTTCTACAAGAAGAAGAAAAACGTATAGATGGCGTGAACTGACACTTATAAGTTTCATGGTATATACGAAGAATGATGTATATGAGACATTTTCTTGGGAATGTTATGTTAGTTTTGAGTGTGATTAACTTTGCTTCAGATATATTTATTATTCACATTTCATTTATTTCTTTATATTTACTAATGAAATCAAATGCATATTTTTTAAACTATGGATTATGAACTTGCAATTTCCAAAGTTACATGTTGTAATATATTGCCAGCATACGTCTGAACGTTATCTCATTGATTACATATTATTGGGAAGATGCTATCACAAACAACATAAATGAAGCACTAGAAGTAGAGAGCATAATGGATGGAAAAACTAGTGATGCTTCAATCTCTTTATAAAAATTGAGCATTGCAAATTATATCAGTATACTATGTGTCCATATATATAAATATGACAAGGTAGATTTATTTGTTCAATACCGGAAAAGTGCATCATTGATTTAAACCTTTTTAATTGTCAAGTTATTTTAATAATATATGATTTTCAATTAAAATGATATATTTTAATAATATACTGTACAAAACCCTTTTTACTTAGAAAAATGCTGATGACTTACAGGGTGGGCAAAAAAAAATGACACCACTTTTGTAAATCGAATATTTTCTGACATATTGAAGATATAAAGTAGCATTAAATACTAATTGAAAGATAATTTTGCTCTCTTTCTGAAAATGTATGGTTTTATAACAGAAAGTGTCGTATTACGGCCACTACGACCTTAAAACTACAAAACATCAAAAACAAAAGTTGTCAGCAATAGTATAACATTAGAAATTTGTAATTTTCTTCTGTAAAATAGTAACAAGATCTCAAGATGACTAAAAAAATATTTTTTGAAGAAAACCTTAATTTGATCATTATTAGCAACGATTGACTTCGAAATATAACCTTAAAATTTCATAATAGTCTTCCCATTAACAACCTGTGAACTTTCTTTGCCCTTGGTACCACTTCTCCATATCAGGTGGATTGCATTTGGAAACCATTAAAAAATGGTGGTACGGTAAATTTTAGGCCTCTATTATTAACCAAAACAAATTGTTAAAGCATAATAATTGATAAATCATTATTTTTTTGTTATTTTATACCATGCAAAAAATAAATCTTTTTTTAATTTACTGATATTAGCAACTTTTATTTTGTATACTTTTTACTTATAGGGTCATTAGCACAGTAGTCGTAATATGGCTCGGATTGTTATAAAACCATAAACTCTTAGAAAGATAACAAGATCCTCTTTCCAATGGTTTTTATTTCCAATTTCTATCTTCAGTATTTCAAAAAATATTTCATTTTCAAAAGTAATGCCGTTTTTTTGCCCACCCTGTTTTATTAATTGTTAATTTGTTATTGTTTTTATATTTATATGTAGACACCAAAATATATAATATAAAAAATCTTTTGTAATACGAGTTATGCAAATTAACTCCACAGTTCCAACAAAGGGGATTTAGTTAGCCAGCTTTGTCCATACTTAAAGTATAAAGTGATTTTGCTACAACGAGCCCGCATATATAATGTAGAAAGTTTACAGTAATATGCACCTGAAAGTAAATATGAGAGTTACGTGGAGCGAGATGATTTGTTCTGCTTACTCATCATGTGCGTGGGCGAAACTTATACTGTAGTCTAATTATTTCATTATTAAATAACTTTCCGTAGATAAACTACATAATTATTCTTTACTTTATACCTATTAACAGGTTATAATATTTATATCTACAAAACCAAAATACACCAGAAACATTAAAAAGACAGTATAGAAAGTTATTTTTATACTGGTTGCTTTATACCGTATAAGTTACACTAACATTTTATGTTGTTTCTTTCACGAAATTAAAGAAAAAGTTCTCATATAGTACAATGTAGTAAGTACAGAATGGTAGGAAATGTATAGTAACTCAAAAACGCTCATGAAGGCTCTAAAGTGTAGTCATTTTGATATCGTATATAAGTGCTCTGTTTTCTAGCAAACAATTATAGATGTATATAAAACATAAGTTCCATTAATTTAAACTTATTCAATGTAGTACATGAAATAATTTTTGTAAGTTACTTCCAACTTAAGATGTCTCCATCCTGAACGTTTGAAAGTATATTTCACAGGAGCAATCTGTGTTAACTGTCTTTTCTGTCTATTGCTCCTCTACAGAATTTATTCTCAAGCATCTAACCTTCCAAATACTCCTTTTATTTGTTTCTACCTCCTATACTCTTTATTGTTTATGAAGTACACTAAGACCTACCTCTAATCCTTAAGTACAACATGCCACATGCTACCACATTCTTATATATCCCTACATACTATAAAATAAAGCTATAAGAAATATATATATATACTGTAGTACTTTTGTAGATGAAATTACGTACAGGTTGTTTCAAGTTCATTTGTTAAAGGAATATGAATATGTATAGTTTTAATATATAATTATTAGAGTTGTAAAGGCGTAATAGATATAAGTGAAATATATTAATTGACTTTAGTGTACTTTATATTAGAATAACAAGTTAAGCATATCATCAAGAAAAAAAAACACTCTTCCCACTCGAGAGATTTTTTTGTGATTAATTTATTATTATAATGTAAAGTTGTCAATATATTTCATTATATTTCATTTATACTTTTAAAATATGTGAGAAAAGTATGAATCGCTTGCAACGAGGGGTGAACCATTCCACATTTCTGTGTTCAGCACTAGTTCACTGGTGTTCAAGTGATGTTCATGATGCTGTTCGAGAAAATAACATGTACACCGATATTCACGAGTGATTCACCTCGAGACTTACAAGTCTGCAATTACTAATTTAATTTATATTAAAAAACGAATTATAATGTTCACCAATAACTATGGATGGGTAAGGCTCGTGATCTTCCTTTTCGAATCATAATTACGACCCTTCAAGTACAATTTTTTTATTAAATATTTGTCAGCTGGGTGGGAGCTTGTCAGAAGAAAAATTCGGTAATATTTTAAGGATTTTTTTTACATTGTGATAATTTGTTTTATAATTAATATATAGTACGTACATTCACGGCCCACCGTTAATGAACTCGTGATAAAAGAATACAATCTGAATATCATAGCACTGTACACTATAGCTTCTCAAGTACTACAGCATGTAATAATTAGTGAGTCAAACTCTCCATTAGATTTGCATCCAATAAATTACTAATATGCAGGAGACCAAATTAATTTTAATAACTCCTTCTTTATTCTATTATAATTTTATTGAATTTTATTAAACAGTACCAATATTTCCAATATATCTATTTACAGCAAATAAAATTCCTGCGAGTGTGCCTTGTTTAGAATGGCTTTGAAGTTTATTTTTATACTTCGAGACCAAAAACCTATATCCACCTGTCTGAGAGCGTGGGCGAAATACATCATTCAATCCTTTTTGGCGTTAGGTTGTGTTACCACATAAACCCGCATTTTTCTATGTAAACGTTAAGAGATGTTCATTCTACAGAGGATTTGTTATCTCCAATGGACCATGCTGATTATTTGATCGAATGAAAGTCCATTCATATGGCATTGTAGATTGTAGAGTACTTTCAAATGATGTTTCTATGCGTATGCAAATAGAGTATGATTGTGATGGGCGTGCTTGGTGGTTTTAATATATGATTTGTATATTTCCAGATGTCAAAAGAGTTTACTTTCGCTTTATTTCTACGATGTTGTTGAAATTTGTTGATGTTTTGAAGGTCAGGTGGAAGCTTTTATAAATGTTTGTGAAAGATTTAGACAGTAATATAACATACAGACAAAATTTCTTATTTGATTATTCTCTTTTTCGTATCACTGCATTTTTTATTGTTCTGATTTTAAAATTTCGTATAGTTTTTTTATAATATTTTAGAATCAAATTAACGAAAAATAAATTATAAATTATATTGAGAACTTTGAATAACATAAATAACCGATAAAGAATTTGACAAAAAGTTTCAGAATGATATCTCAAACAAATACCTGTTGTATTATATTTGCATTGATAGAGATATAGCTCCATTTCTTCAATGAGTTTTATTGAAACGACTTAAAATTTCTGTGACATTTTCTTAAAAGTCCTAATTGATAATATCGATTATCTCCCATAATTGTTCAATATACAGATTTGGATCCTGTGGATGAATAGAACTTAAACAGCTGTTCTTCAAGCTAATGATGTGTACGAGAAATGTTGAAAACTTATCATGAAATCTATTTTCTCTCGTCGGAAAATAGCAATTACAGACGATTTTCAATTTCTTTACATAAAGACACAACACGAACTATAATTATCCATAGTGAAACATCTCCGGTAACGTCTTCGTGAATCTATATTCTTGTTTTTGTCGAGGAAGAAGTATCATTAAACAGAAATGTATTGTCTGACTGTGGAGATAATCTACAGTCTGCTTTTTACAAGGCATTCAGATGGTTCACGTTGAACTAACACACGAAATTGTTCCAATACTCTTTTCGTGATTTCATTGATCTTTATTCTGTTCCATTATTTTGAGGCACCCTTATAATTATTTTCTTGATATTATTTTCACTTTCTTCGGCTTCTTATATGAAGTTATTTTGGTTAACGATGGAAGATTAGTAAAGGATTGCAAGAAGACTTTGAAAATATTGAAACATTTGTAAAGTGTAACACGAAGTGCTACAATAAAGAAAAAAGTATAATAGAAAACTTTTACAGAAACCCTACTAAGAATGTCACGAACAGTCTTTTAAAGTTTGTGCAAAAGGTTTACAACATTTTTAGCTAGATAGAAAAATTCTTTTTAACTTTTTAACACACAGTATGTTGTTAAGAACTTAAAACATGAAGTGATAATACAAATGAATACAATTTAAATTTATTTGAGACCTAGGTTCGGATTTGATTTTTTTTTATATTTCATTATACCAAAATTTAATATAGCTACTAATATACTATGCAAAAGCATGTAAAAAGTTCAAATGGGATAAAATAAAATAGTATTCATATGAGTGATGAAATTTAGAATAATAGTATAATATGATAAATTTAATTGCTGTACAACATATGAAAATGATACTATTTTGCTCAAACTAATATTTCTAATTTAAAATAAACACTGTTCATCTGAAATATTTAAACTTTTGACCTCTGTGGTGGAAATTAAACTACAAAAATATCCAAACTTACGTAAGTGACCTAAAACTTCATAACACAATTTTTCATCTATCTGATATATCCACATCACAGTTAATGACCTCATAATTCATACACTGAAGTCATAAAGCTGCTATTATAACACAGAGAGAGTAATATATTAAGTTTAGTTGTACGGTATACGAGAAATCTGAGAACTGACTGTAATACTATAGGACCAAAATAATCCGCAATAGTGTTTCAAATGCAAATGTGATTCCAGCTTTATCCACCGGATCAAATCTGAGTTAATGAAACTTGCGTGGGAAGAGTGGGGGGAGGGGGGGGGGTGGCAAATAAAAATGTCACTTCAGATTTTTCCATGTCAAAGTCACGTTTCATTTCTATGCTAGAGAAATTACTTTAATCTAAGAAAATATAAAAAAGTATATAATTTGAATTGGTTTATATATAAAGGTAGGTAAAAAAAGGTGTTCATTTAGTGGAAGCTTTTACGTGGTGTAAATGTGTAACAAGAGAAGAATTTAATGGTTTCTCATTCATGGAGAAGTGCAATGATGATGTTTGAATACAAAGTGAGGTGAGAAAAATAGGTCAAAGTTTATGTATTCACGTTTTTTATAAGTTTTCTCTGATGATTTTAGATGATAATAATTTAAACGTTAATGCAGGTTAAAAAAAGTATTTTCATCTGTAAAAATTATTGGAGTAAAAACGAAAGGATAATGTAATATTCTTAATATTCTATGGTTATTTAAAATTTAATGATATGTAGTATTATATTTTGAGAATGAAATATTTCTAGCAAAAAATATATACACAGCATTAAATTTCAATTTACCAAAGGAGAACATAAAGTAATCGTCGTTTCATTCTAAATGAAAAATCAGCAAAGTAATAGAGTAAAAAAAATGAAGATATTTGCTTTTTTTAAAACAAATATTTTATGTCTTTTTAATTTGACTCTTTACCTTACTTCGACTTCCAAATATTTTTTTGCAGCGTATTTTTTTAGAATTAAGAAAAAACAGTAATTAGTAATTTATTGTCACATCAGCAAAATAAAATAATATGAAAATTTACTTGGAGTCCCACTGTAAAAAATAGTTTAACCTCAGTCACCACATTATTTTATGAGGAAAACCGAGGAAAACTGCTTCTTTATTCTTTCCACTGATTGAATTACAACGTCGATGAACTATACTGAATGCCAATAACAAAAAAATGCTTGTCACCTGGTCAGTTCCCATTTTATTCTATTTCATTGAACCAAATAATTTTATTGAATTTTTTTTTACCTTCCACCAAAACGTATTCTATATTGTATAGCTCAACTGTCATAGTATGTTTAAATGACATTGTTCTAATGGTTCCGTTTGATTAATTTTCCCACATCGAGAGGATAGACTAACCATAGAAGCTATTAAAAAGTACTTATATACTACACAATACAGAAGCTTTAATATACAATGAAGCAACAGGTAGTATAAGAGAACAGATTGTTCCAGTGTGTCATGCGTACAAGAACTCAAATATAAAATTTTGCAAATAGTAAGAAGTAATAATGATGGTGAAATTCACTACTATTGGTTTGTTTTTGTATACGTTATTTTGTTTTTGAGTTTCAGTTAAAGTGTAATATAGGAGATTTGAATAGTTTTATTGGACAGCAAGAAATAATAGAAACCTTAAAGGTACAGTCTAGGTCAAAATCATTTTTTTCTGTTTTGTGTACAATATTATTCTTCGCATTTTTTAATGATTTTTGGAAAAAGAGCGGTTGTAATGAGCCCAGTCGTTTTTTACATACAGCCTCCTAAAGTTGTAGATAATGACGTTACTAAAAAACTTTCGGAGCTTATTACCAGCAAACGGTTAGTGATAAACTGACCGTTCTTTTTCTTTTCTTTTTTTAAATCATGAAATAAATTGCTTTATTTATTGTAGATATTTGGTTATGTCAGAAAACGAGCTATAAATATTTACTGGATTGTAATGACGTCACTTGCAAATTTAGTACAATGCTTATACGTCGGGAACTAAAAATAGTACCGAGATCATTTTTGTACCAAAAATTATTGAAAAAAAAAAGAGTTTTTATTACATAACTTTTACAGGAACTTTATTACTCTGAACTGAACCTATTGTTCTAACGTTTATTGCGATATTTTTAAATGAAAATTATTCCAATCTTTTTTTTAAATGGAGATAGGTTCAGATTCAGATCAGTACCTAATTAGTTTGAAATGAATGATAAATAATTTGTAAAAAAAAAAAAAAAAAAAAAAAAGATTGGGGATAATTTATAACAAGTTATTTTTGATATATATAAATGTATAATTTCTTGTTTCCTTTCCAACATCTCCTGAACAGTACATAGTGAAATATCCATAGTTGAACATCACAAATACCACAGTATACTTTGAACGTGAACTTGTTCGAGTATTGTTGTTGCATCATTAATATAAAGTTTCCTTATGTTGAATTTCAGGTAGACTGCTATCTATATGAAGACAACAGATAGACATTAATTTAAATTCTATAGAGTCTGCTAATTCTTAGTATAAATAGAGTTTGGAGTTAGTTGCACAAAATAATATTATAGTTGAATCCAAGTCGACAGGATAGATCTGTTCTTATCAGGCATAGGCGGGTTCGAGGGGGGGGGAGAGGCACTTGCTCCTCCAGTATGTAATTTGCCCAAAGTTCTCAATATAATTTATAAAATGACAGTATGTAATTTGCTCCTCCAATGTTGAGACAATTTACTGTATTTATAAAAGCAAAATGATCAAAAAATAACAAAAATGTGTCATAAGTTTTACAAAAAGTAAGTAAAACTGGTCCATAATTACGACTTTTCACTTCAATTATCCCAATTTTTTTTCGCTCGCGCCAACCATGCTGGCTCTCTTCGGATGGTCTTCGACTTCGCCTTATATTTCCCTCCCCAATGTAGAAACTGAAACCCAGCCCCTGTTATCAGGGCAGAAATCAATAATAAATTGTTAAAAGTATCTAATTACAATGCACCAGAAACCGTGAAAAACTTTGCATACTACAATAAAATTCTGATATATCAGTTGTGACTATTGTGACTGCTGCTTATAATGATTTTTCACATTTTATTTAACAGTTATACATAAATCCTTTCTAAATTTGATTTACTGATTATTATTTTAAATTAATTTAAATAAGGAAACAAAATGTTATATATCATCATTTTATGTCCCACTCAATATTGTCGTAAAATCTTTCACAATTATTTTAAAAGTATATAGAGGCATGTTTGTTTTCGCATAAATAATATTTCGTCTAATGTTTATTACATTGGTAAGTTATATAATATTAAATGAGGATGTGTCAGTCGCTGTTATCTGCATTGTACCCGCATTAAAATCCAGTTACCATCAAGTGAAAACTGAATGCATTTGTTTGTACAATTGGAATTAATTATTTCACAAATTCCATATTTTAGCATAAGGCTAATTAATGTTGACTAAATACATTCAATATATGGCTGCTAATAATAATAATACGAGCTGATAAATTGTAAAAAAAGTACAAGATGATAAATTTTAAAATGGAAAACGAAGTCTGCAGTTCTCTCTAAGGTTTCACAAAGAACGAGTGAGTAGTAAATACAAAAATTGAAAAATATTATAATAACAACATATCCAAAATATTTCATGAAAATTATCGTCTGAATAAATATCAGCATAAGGATCTACTGTAAAGGCAGTCGCACAGTCAGAATCTTAAAATATAGAATTACTATAGGTCACAACTTCAAGAATTTATTTTTCCAATAAATTATTGTGCAGGTGCATACAAATACTGATCTTCCTCCTCAAAATCATTTTAAACTACAGTAACAATAATAAAATCTTCATAAATTGTAGGGAAAATATATAGAAAGAAAACTTAAATGAGTTAGTTTTCACTGCAATTACCGATGGCAGTCTACGACATTTTTGTCTTTACGTACGTTTTCACTGTCAGAATGTACTGGATCAGGATTCGTAAGAAGAAAAATTTGCTGCACGGATTATAATTTCGTATTTGAATTGTATATTTACAGCTACTGCTCATTGTACAATAAAGAAATAAAGGTTACAACATAATATTTGATGGACAGTGTGGGAAGTAAAAGAGCTCAGCAGTAAAATAAACCATTTTTAGTAAGAAAATATATGAAACTTTTCAGGTGACCTCGTACTTCTGGTAGTTACCTCAATTATGAATTAACTAACTACTATGTTCTTCTCGATTTTATAATTTAATAATAAAAACTGCCAGATATTTATTAAAAATAATGACATTTCGAAATTTCAAACAATAAAAGCGGGTGACATATATGGAATTCGCTATCTAGAGGTGTTTCACGGGTTATTCAGAACTTAAATATGGAGCTAGTTTACTTGCCTCCCCATCTCTCTTTTTAGCATGATTTACAATATTGAGACGGTTTAAATTGTTATTCTGAATTCATAATTATAACTAAAGTAGCGAAGTAATCGAGGAATTAATTAAATTTCTTAAAATTGAGTATAAATAATTAAAAAGGAACCGCACACAACTTTGGACAATTTTCTGGCACACCCCCTTGCCCCTTCTCCTCCCTATAAATAATTAAATCATTTTAAGTAACCACTTTTCTCACCTGACGGTGTAGCGGCATCAAATATCACAGCAAATTCCCAATCATAAGACTATTTGTTAACTGAAAACAGTACTAGAACAATAATTCCATATCTTCGTGAAAAGTAAGATTTTCATTATTGAACACCGGATAAGTAAAATATTGTCCATATAATATCAATTTTAAAACAAAATTACTAATGATTGTATAATTATTTTGATACACATATTCCTATATAAAAATAAAACAATCTTCTAATAAATAAAAACACAAATATTATTACGCGACTATACAGTTTTATTGCAGTAGATAGACAGAGTCATCTATTGAGAAATTCTGTATCTTTATTTGTATTGGCAGAGAGTCTACCAATTTATTAAAAGTGTACTCATTTTTCATAATTTTCAAGTACTGTATGTTTCCTTTTTGATATTAGAAACTTTTTCAAAAGGAATAACTCCAGTATATGGTTTGAAGAACATTTGTAGTAATGTATGAATTTCAATCCACAATAAAAAAATGTTTTGTTTGCTGACAAACTTTTGCTTTATCAATATTATCATTTACTTTTTTATACTTCTCCCCCACAAATTTGTATTTTAAAAAAATAATTTAGAATTCTTTTAAAAACTATCAGTGAATTCGAACCATTTTTAAATAAAATATTGTCATTATTGACTTGATAAAAGAAGAAGTTATTCTCTGAAAAATAAAAAAAAGAACCCAACCATGTAAAATACTATACTGAATACGCTAATGCCATAAATAATGACATAATTTTTAAGGAACCACTTTTATCACCTGACGGTGTAGTGGCATCAAATATTACAAACGAAATGGAAAAAAAGGCACTTAGTAAACTGAAATGAGTTACACGAATAATTAATTCTATATCTGTATCAAAAGTAAGATTTCATTATTAAACAGTTAATTAGTAAAGTATTTTTCATAAAATATTAATTTCGAAACAAAATTATTAAGGATAATTTATATTGATGCACATAGTTTATATATAAAATTGAAACAATTTTTTAAAAACAATAAAACATATATTATTATGCGACTTTATTATTATATATTGCATTAGATATACAGAGTCATCTGTTAGTAAATTCTGAAATTTCATTTGAATTCGCAGTTACTCTACTAATTTATTGAAACAGTAGATATTTTCCTAAAAATTCTGAAGTACCGTATTTTGCAATTTTTGCTTTATTTTTTTTTACTAATAAACCTGTTATAAGAACAATTTGTAGTAATGTAGGACTGCTAGCCCACTATAAAAAATGTTTTGTTTGTTAGCAAACTTTTGGCTTATTAATATTATCATTTAGTTTCTTTACTTTCTTTTACTTCTCTCCCACAAATTTATATTAGAAAAAATATCGTCGAGTTCATAACATTTTTGATAAACTATTGACCTATTGCCATCATTAAATTGATAAAAATAAGTTCTTGCTTAAATAATAAAAAAAGACTTTAAACATTTTGATTACATCCTTGCTGTAAAATACCGGTACTAGATAAGCCAATGCCATAAATAATGAAATAATTTTTAAATAACCACTTTTATCAAGTAACGGTAAAGTAAATATTTCCCATAAAATATTAATTTTAAATTTTTGACGTAAGAAGACATAATAAAAACAATATCTTTAGACCATTCCAGCAGATTGTTGATTTATTGACATGTTTCGGGAACATCGTCCCAACCTAAAGACACGGCAATTATTATTGACTTGTATTTATCACATGATTGAAGTACTGTAGAAACAGTATTTCAATCATGTGATAAATA
The DNA here is from genome assembly GCA_034698565.1 of Campodea plusiochaeta. Taxonomy (NCBI): domain Eukaryota; kingdom Metazoa; phylum Arthropoda; class Diplura; order Rhabdura; family Campodeidae; genus Campodea; species Campodea plusiochaeta. The sequence goes on from JAQIWE010001449.1 coordinate 11,848, forward strand.
CAAGTCAATAATAATTGCAGTATTTTGAGAATGGGACGATGTTTCCGAAACATATCAATAAATCAGCAATCTGCTGGAATGGTCTAAAGATATTATTTTATTATGTCTTCTTACGTCAAATGTTAACGTCCAGCACATCATCATGAAAATTTACATATTAATTTTAAATAAAATGACATAAAACTATTTATGTTGCCACTTGCCAGACATAATTATTAATTATTATAAGAATCTTTTAAATAAAAACACATTTATATTACCATTCCTACGTGTGTTATTGCAGCAGCTACACAGAGTCATCTTTTGAGAAATTCTATAATTTATTAGCCCTTCTAGATAGCCTACGACTTTAATAAAACATTAAAATTCTGAAATACTTTGATTTTCTTTTCCCATATGTTAGGCATCTTTTCAAAAGGATGTACAATATACACATACTTTTGAAAACAATATGCAGTAGCATATTACTATCAATCCACAACAACAACAAAAAATTGTCGGTTGATAAGTTTTTGGTTTATTAACATTATTTTTAACTTAAAACTATCAATTGCTGTAAGCTACAGTCCCCTTAAAGACAGCAAATTTTTGTTGCCTTATCTGACATGTCACCTTAATTTAATAAAGAATTTTGGTGCCTAATGTAGTAATGCCTAATGTAGTAATTTTCTTCTTCTTTTTTTAAATAACTAACTTTACTTCAACATTTATACATTCAGAAAAGCTGAATATAAATTCTTATAGAGAGTATCCTTTAAAACAATACTTCTCAAGCTGATGGAGAGTGATGACAAAATGTAGGGTTACCTGCAGCTAAATTGACTTTCTGATATTATAACATAATATTAGTCTTCTTGATATAAATAACTCTTATTATTTTACTTACTTTCGAAAACTCACCGGTTGTGGAGATATTCACCTTAGAAAATACAAGAAAATAAGCTGTCAGGTAGCGGAGCAAGCGTGGCCCAAAACAAGATAACTGCTGATATATGAATAAAATGATTAATTTACATTATTTTTCAGTCAGTTTTGCTACTACTTGGTAGATATGTGTTCTGATATGTGTTTTTCAGCGAATAATTTGTATATTTTCGCAAGGCGGCTAAATTAAGCAGGTCGATTTGTGCTATCTTGTGGAAAATCTATCGACTATATAAACAGAAATATCTTTTGATCCGTTGGGTCAAAAAATCTCAAACGTTTTGCAAAAATTCTTTAATAATATAAGGTACAAGAAAATCACAGAAAACGGGAAATTTCATTACCTGCAGGTAACCTTTTAATTGAATACTACAGAAATATCTACTGCACTACGGCGAGTAAAAATCTTATTATTGTAAAGTTTTAATAATTTTTATATAGTAATAATGAAATACTTTATGGACAGCAAAGAAATTCTGAAGTTGTGTGTAATGCAAATCATAATAATACGCAACACATTTTTCCAAACAAGCAATTAAAAAACTGTATATTTAGAGAGAGAAACTTACATACACGAATTGGAAAATTTGCATATAAGCCTTGTATACCCTTCTGTAGGTCAGCAACGCTACTCTGATTAATAACTAAATTCATTCAAAGCAAAATTACATTAACCTAGATGTGGCTTATGTAACAATATTTCACATAGAAGGAAAAACCATCTACTCTAATTCCATACGTTAACGTGAGGTATATGCTACTAATGTATTAGGACTGTATATAGAACTTTGTCGGTATCTGATATTCTGTTCTTAAGCTTCTTAAGTTCTGAAACTTCTGTTGTGCGTAATGGTGGGATTTACGTATTAATATTTCACTATATTTATCACCTCAAAGCAATGATCTTCGTGGAAGTAATGTTTAATGAGCTGTAACCAAAAGGATTCATACAGTAAAACCTCATAAGCTCCAAGAAAGACTGCTGGTCTGCTTGCGTTCGGTGTATTGAGTGTTACACAGAACATATTATTAGGTCTCGGTCAAAAATGTTTTCAATTACTTTTACTTTATGTACTGTTTTCATGATTGTATATTTGAAATGAGTTATATTGATTTATCTCTATATTTACATAATTTACATTAATTGATGTTAATATGGAGTGAAGTAGAAATTTAGGTAATATTATAATTATTGTATCAAATGCATTTTTATAATAATTCATGTTAATTTGTACTTTTTATATTTCTTAACTTTTTGAAGAACGCTGATTTTCTGAGGAAATTTTTCATTAGCTGATCAGAATTACCAAAAGTATGTATTGTATATATTAGAGGGAGAATGCAACTCATTGTGAAAGGTTATCTGACTCATTTTTAAAACATCATAAATACTGAAAGAGTTAATAAGTAAGAAATTATGGTAATATTAATTACGAACCAGGAAAATTGTTTCATGCAGCATTGTATCATGCGCAAGTATGGCATCTCAGTTTCAAAATTTCTGAATCAAGAAGTCAAAACACTGTGTTATACAAGGCAAAAACACATATTTATTTAATATTCAATATAATATTCTTTATATTAATGTCGACAGCAGCAGTGTCAAGTTCCCTCGTCTATTCTTATAATTATCTTCTCCTTGCCTTTCTAGACATGAATTTTAAAAGGGAGGAAAAGAGAGAAAGAAAAGTACATCATTGTTGCAGCAGTACTTGACGTATTATATAACATCATAATTAGAACTACCTAACGTCAGTTTATTTTTATAAAAAATCATTTTTAGTAAACAAAATTCTGTTAATGCCATAATTCAAAAAAAGTTCTAAAAATATTATTTATAAATATCTTCAACGAAAGTATAAATCTAAAATAAGTTGTGTAAAAACCCCTTTTGATGTTGTCTGCTTTATTTCTCTGTTTCCGTTGTGAAGCAAGCTGTTAATTAGGTTTGCGTGCCTAAATGTCAAAACCATTTTATCCTATAACACACTTCAAAGTATGAGGGTAATGCATTTTAAACTCATCTCATATAGAAAGTGACAGACTAGACAAACACGGGATAGTGGTTCCATTTTACGAATGTAGGAAATTTCGTGTTCTTCTTTGTTTTTAAGCGTGCTGTATATTACTGTTTAATTTCATACTGAAGTTTCAGATGTATACATGCTTCTGGGTTTCATGAAATAGAAATAAACTTTCTTTGATATTTCTCTGAACTGCTACTGATGGAATAAATTAATTTGCCTTGATCTAATTCTGCTTATTCTGAGTATATATTTTTTACACGTTCATTCATGCTGGGACTTCCAGTCAGGATTACAAGAAACCAACACACATCAGTTGTACAACTATATATTGTTCAGCGTAAATATAGAAACTACAATTAGATTAACTAACCAGAACAATGGGTATTCTAATAATGAAACATATATAGTTCAAATTAACAATGCAGTATATTCTTGGAATAGAATATTAAAATGACATGGCTTTCACCTTTCATAGGCGACATAATATAATTATGTGTGATAACTTTACACTAAACAAGTTCTGAAAATATAGGGGCGTAAATTAAAAATAAATATTACTGTCTAAGTATAATTAATGTAAAGTGTGCAAGAAGGAGAAATATAATTATCACGGATTTAGTGGCCAATGAAATAAATTAGGATTGCAATAATTATAATACAAAGTAATTTGTAGATCATAATAATAATATTGATCAAGACTGATTTGCTGTCTGTATGGAACTCAAGTTAATCCATAGATTCTGTGTATGTAACTCTGAGGTAATCTGTAGGTTCCTGGGCGTAATATTTTGACAGTGGGAGTAGTTAAATTATTTAGATTAAAAGTGTATTATCAAAACTCTGATTGTAAGAGTCCATGACAAGTACGTGATTTCCTTAAAATCATGCTAAATGTAATAATATTTATGACAGAAAAGTTTAAGTGTGTCAAGTTGTACTGTCATTCACCCCACAGGTACGACAGGTACGTGCTTTTTCACATAACTTCTGCTGTATTGCCTTCATTAATTCATTGAAATGGCACAGTTATTTTTATTGTGATTTTCGGAATAT
>JAQIWE010001450.1:0-15850 GCA_034698565.1 Campodea plusiochaeta
GTAATATTAACACTGAATATTTTGAATAAAATTCAACCATACAGTCAATCACATCCTTTGAGTTAAATACTTGTTTAACTCTCCTGTCTTTCACTGTGGCTTGCTGGTATAGTGGGCCACGGCGTAGCATAATCGCCCCATATTATCTGGGGAATCTTAGCTACGTTCCTAGTGTACCTGATGATGACCTTATGGATCGAAACAGCGATAGCGCACTCTACCTATCCTTATCACTCTTTCCTATATAGGTGAAGGCAGTCCCCCGTTTAGGGGATCAAGGGTACCAAACCACCTAACTGTTGAATCCTATGGTCCTCTAATATTCAGTATAATATAATAACCTTTGATATTTAAATTAATATTGAGATATGCCAAAATTCATTGAATTAAATTGTAATAATGGAATTATAATTTCTTTTCCAGCCAATAGTAATAGTTGAAGTTGATCATTACGAAACGAAACCTAATGCTCCTCCTAGTATTGAAACTACAATTGAATCAGATATTCCTGAATTAGTTCCTCCTACTAGAGCTCTATTAGAAGAGCAGCAGAAATGGAAGGCCAGAGAACCACCAGTAAAGGTAGAAAAAAGAGTTCTCAGACAACAGAGAACTCCTCGAAGTGCATCAGACAGACAAAGAGCCACTTCTCTGTAAGTACTTACAACATTAAAATAGACTAGTTTTTATTCTCTGAAAGGAACCAACTTTCGCAATGCAGGAAATAAATAATTTCCAATTATTTTTAGCGGTACAATCAGTAACTGAATACAAAATTATTTTCCCTTGCTTTTCAACGTAAAATAATTTTATGCTTGACAGTAATTTAACTTCCATTACTAGCAAAATTTCGTTAAGACGATATTCTCCAGGAAGATGTATTAATAGTTGCATACTCTAAATTTACGTTGTAATGATTCTTGAAGTTTAGATGTTTTATCAATATTTATCTGTAGTGCATTGAATGAAAAAAACTTTATATGATTACAGGATCGTATATGGAGAAATTACTGTTCATAAATTTACATTTTTTTCACTCCTATTTCAGTGAATTTCCTGAGTTTGAAACGGAAGAAGTGGCTAAACGCGATGCGAAAACAATTGACTGCGGAGTTAAGCGAGATGATCAGGGAAGGTCAGTGCATATTTTATTTTAATAATTTCTATTCTTACTGTAATAGGTATATAGAAAATAATTACACATGGCAATTCCACATTAATAACGGTTTTCACCTTAGAGGCCTTCCATTGCATTTTTGTTTGCATCGGAAGTCTTAGAAGCTATCTTCTTTTTATGACTTTATATAACGTCATAATACGTCGCTCTTTAATTATAACATGAGTAGTTTTTAATATTTATTTTCACAGTTAATTACACTTGACTTACAATGCTGATTACAATAAGTAGAGGTTGAATTACATAATGCAGTCATTTAAATTCAGAAGTATTCATATACACAATATCATCTTACTTTAATAATGTGTAGAAGTTAGTACCTTCTTTTTCATTCGATAAATTTATAGTTTCGTATCTTGAAAAATAGAATTTATTTTCACACAGCAATAAGTAATAATTAGTGAGTTGATTTGTATAGCACATTAGTAAGTGCATTGTCTGTGAACTTCTTCCATAATCCATAAGGATGATCAGTGTTGTTTCTGCTATTATAGTGCAAATTAGGAACCACGTCAAAATATGTTATGGGAATATCAGTCAATATTCTGCTAAAATAGTCTTCGCTGAAATATTATCCAATATTTTGTTTCATTAGTGGTTTTGTGAATCAGAACACTGAAAATAATAATTACCCATTCCTCGATCCAACTATGTTGTTAATTTTTCTCCATAAATTTAGATTAGAGCTGTCTTTGGAAATTAATTAGAATGTTTCGATTTTAAAGCAATATTTATCTTCGCAGGTACTCACGTGATTACTACATCCACATGCAACCTCACAACCCAAATGCAGTCATTAGTGACCAACCACCCAAAACCCAACAAAAGGTAGGGGAAACTCCTGATCATGCTTTAGCTCTTGGAAATTTTGAAAGGGATGTTCTATTTGGAAGCACTTGGAGATCTGCTTTTACTTCACGATCAGCATGTTCGCATTTTAGTAGCAATCCTTTATTTGTAGATGAAACTATTTGCGAGAATGAACTTAGTTCCCCTCTTGCACCTAAAACGCGATCTGGATCTTTGCAATCGGTTCGTGAATCGGGTTATTCGAGTTCGCAAGATTCCTTACAAAGTCCAGTCGTTGTAGAACACTATTTAGAACCTTTGTCTGCGTTACGCAGAGGTGGGAGCCTTCGGGAGCCTTACAGACCGAAGCAATATAATCGAGGAGGGAGTCTTAGACTTCGGGATAAAGCTTTCCTATGGTGAAACATATTTTTTTACAATGTTTCTTTGCATACAAGTTAACCGTGTTTTGGACTGATTGTAATTTTAAGATATTTTTTATCGAACGAAGTATAAATCTAAAAAAATTGTTGTTCTAAATCAATAGACAGGTGATCGTTAACTATTACTATAGATAATTAAGTATTTGTGTTGTTATTAAATGTTAATTTTGCGAATTTCACTGTTATATTTTTAGTAATTACAAAATATCCGCTTATACGGTAACATTTTGTTTCTAAATTTTTATCTAATTGTATACTAGTCAGTTCTGTGCCAGTCAATATTTTGTTTAACGAATCTCAGAAACTTCAAACGTTGTTTAAAATAATTATCAAAATAAAACATTTTGATAATTATATACAAACTACCTGTAATAAATACTTTGTTAACCCGTTTATGTATAGTGAACGGTATTATTGTTAATGTTTAAGTTTAAACGGCTGAAAAATGGTGCTATAATTTGTACATATATATTTTACTTTTTTCTCTTTTCTTTCTATTGTAGTTTGTCTTCTTTACTGTATTAGCTTTGTAGATTAGCTAAGCATGTTTTTTCTGAACTTAGATGTCATTTTGCAACTTTTTTTCTATTCTGTATTTTGTATATACAATGAATTAGTTAGAAAATAAATTCTTCTTTCAAGAAAACAGTGAAATTTTATTCTTTTTTCTGTCTCCTGGTGATCTTGTTGCAAAATGATATCACTAATAGTTGAATGCTTTTTATCTTAGTCCTTCTTTGCTTGCAGTAGATTAGTGATGTCACTTTGCTTCGGGATATTTTGTAATTTTCTATAATGGTCTTGATTATTTCCATGCACATAAATCCTGCATTTCCTTCACATCATTTCAAATCATATTTTGAGAAATAAGTGTAATTTAGAAGTTATCGTAAAAAACTTCCATGGTTTCCAGATTTTTGTTTAATTACAGTGGAGAAGGAAGGAACTGAAGGATTTCTGTGTAAAAGATGTAGAATATGAAGGGCATCTGGGTGATCTTTCTTTCTCAAACTCGATTGACTGTGACAAACTTACTGGTCTGTCAGAAATATTGACATTGACGTTAAAGTTTACTCTTTTTTGTAACTAAGTTAATCTACATTAGATGATTTTGAAGAAAATGTTTTTTTCTCTTTCATAAGAATATTCTTCATTATATGCACTAGTGCTTCAAAAGTGCATTGCGCGAAACATTTTTTTTTTAATATTTCAACTTGTAAACACGGTGTTGACAATCTGATTGTCTTATTATTATATAATTTTTGTACACAGTTTGTAGTTTTGAATTTTGATCAGAAAATTTTCTTTCTTATTGATATTGAATGGTATAGATGATGTCTTACAGTTACAGCGATCATAAGATCACATGTGTAATTTGGAACAATAAATAGAAAGGTAATTTTAAACTGTTACAGTAAGTGAGAGAATGAAATTACTATTTCCAAAATTTTATGATTTGTCGTTCGATATTGATAACATGAATTATTTATTTACTAAAAACTTGAACAATATAGTTTTATGTATTTCAATTTAATGCAGGAACAGGACGAAGTGCAAAGGAATAATGTTACCTTTACGTCATTCATTAAGTGAATTGCGTATTCGTTTGCTGCTTGCTATTGTACTGTTTTTTATCGTTATTGCAAATCCTAATGAATAAATTTCAAATAATTAGAATAAGCTCAGTAAAAGTGAGTAACGCATTCCTTTGTGATAGAATTCAGAATATGGTATTATAATTACGTACATAAAATAATTATAATATTACAATCAGATTTATGATATTCACGAATAACATTATATGAAGTTGGACTGAATATCAGGCATTACTGATTTTCTATTCAACAAATAATAACGTTGCCCAGTGTAAGACAGTAAATTATTAAATGATATTTATTATAATATAATTCTATAGTATTGGAATAACATTTCCTTTTGATTAGATTAAGATACTAGTACATTGAAACTGTAATAAACATAGTTACGTTATATAGGTAGGCTATTGATGTTTCTACTTATTATTCAGCAGGTTGATGATACCTGAACTTTCAAAAGAAAAAGAAAACTACGTAGTAATCTTGTTTAACATTAAATTAATGTAAAGCAGTTTGAACACTTCATGCCACTCTTTGTCTTAACTATTGTACACAATTTAAATAAATTATATTTGTATTTAAATGAAACTAAATATTTAACTATTCAACGCACGAGCGTTTAATAGTCCCTGTAAGTTTTGCATCACTAAACATAATTCTAATTGTAATACCAAATGAAACGTGACAAAAGGAATAGTTAACTTCTTGTTGCTTTGAAAGTCGAAAGTCTAAAACGTTTATTGGATTAATGTTGATATGTCTATTGATTTATACTGTAATTCTGTTACTTATGAACAACAGAACCAGACAGAAGAGATCAGCTCACCAGCATTGGTAAAGGAGAAGAGTTTTGAGATATTCCAGAATGAAGATCAGAAGAATAGAGTTGAAATCACAAACGGCAATGGTAAGAAATTTATTTGAATTCATTCTTCTTTTGGTTAACAATTCTGGATATTTTCAAACATTACATCAGGAAGTGGAATCAATAACAATATACTATTTTATGTTATTTTCTAAACATATAGTATTATAATTTTTCTCCCATTTAATTTATAAGTAGTTGTTTTTGTGCTGTACGTAATATCCATACTGCTAAGTATGCTGGAACCATAATGTGAACATCACAATGAATTTCGATTGTTTAATGACTTTGAATTAAACTGATAATTAGAAAATCTACATCATGGATCAATGATCTTCTTCACTTTTTATTGCAATTTCTTTTTCACTCATCACTTTCATTAGTTATCTTGACTTTGTTAGAAAATCAACGTAATTAATTATAAATGTTGAAGTGTATAATCTATGTTAAGTTATTGTCAAAAGAATGTACTAGTACTTGTTCTTATCGACTGCTTGTCAAGATAATATTTGTTTTATATTAAATTTGGTGTTATATTTAACGCAAATAAATATTTCCAAGAAATGAACAACAGCTAATACGTTCTTAAATATATTTTAATTTCGAATAATGGTCAAAGTACTATTTCATATTTTGAAATACAAAACAGCGAATCTTTTACTCAGCAAACAAAAAATATTTATAGGTAACAAAATATTTTGAAGCATTTATCACTGCTCTGTACTAGACAAATAGCTCAGAATATATAAGATTGATTACGCCACTGAATATCTGATAAAGTAAAGAAAAATTAATCCTTTCAAATAATTTATATTATTCAATCAAACTTTATCAACGTATCACATTTCTCCAGTGGAATAAAAGTTCGACGCAACATATAATAATTATCTTTATCATTTATCTTGACAGGGTTGGAAAGAAATGAATCCCCTATCAGTCCACCTATACAGTTTCAGAATACTCCCAGTAATAAATCGTCAGTTAGCAGTCTTGACATTAAAGAGGAAGATATTACTCTTCCCAGTGTAAAACAATTGGCCAAAAAGTTTACTCAATCAAAAAATAAACAATCTGTTAACTTACAGGTAAGGATATCTTTATATAATTTATTCTGGTATTTTAGAGTTGGAATAGGTAAATATTGTTGTAGTGTAGGTGTGGAAGTTAACTATATTCTTCATCCCGAGTTGAACAACGATAATTTATTAGTGTTTTTTCCCTTCCGATCCTATTATATAGTTTTTTAGTATCATTCTTTTCAAATTGAAACTGCCAATAACTATTATGGTCTGAGTATATTTTTATTCTATTGGTATAGAATGGCAGTATATATTATTGATGACAATTCAATAATGTTTTAAACGATATTACTTTAACACTATATTATGAGTATTTTGAAAATATACCAAGTTTGATCACTCTAAGCACTAATTTCTTTCAAAGTTTTAAATACAGCTTGTTACAGTATTTCCTTTCAGGTATACAATCATGACCTGGCCACCGAAAATTAAATTAAAACTATTAATTTGTTGAATATGACCATTTCCAAATATTAAGCTAAATATAAAAGCAATAAAATCCAATTAACAATGAAAGCAATATTGTCTTTTACGATATTTTATTTATGAAAACAATATTTCTATATAGCAAAATTCAATCAAACTGAAAACAGCTCTTTCAATTCTTCCATCTTACTTGTACATTATATATTGCATGCTCCAAAAACCGCACCTAACTTTCCGTTTCAGAAATCTGGTACAACTCCAGTTCGACTAACCCCTCAGACCCCAGCACCACCTAAAGTAGTTGAAGAGGTCATAATTGCCCCTCGTGCACCAGCAACCAACTTCGCTGCAGAGGTAAAGGAAGTAGAACAGGTGACGGGTACTAAGACTGGTGGTGGAATATTGCATGTTAAACAAAGACCACCAAAACTACCACCTATAAAGGCTTCTCGGAGGAAGTTGACTCCGATTCCGAAGGATATCACTCCACCGCCTAATTTTGCTCAGACTTTTATTTTGGAGGCCTTAAATGAAGATGGAAGAGCTGAAGAAACTTTAGGAGATTCTTTTATTGCTGGTTTAGAAGAAGATATTTTGGTTTCTGGGAAGGAAAAAGAAGTTTTTGAGGAGCCACCAGCCATGAAGTCGATTGTTGAAAATGAAGTCGTTGAAGTTGATAATGTTTTCTATCTTGTTAATATAAATGCTACTGGCGATGTTAAGGTTAAGGAAGTGAAGAGTCAAGATGATTTACCTGAACTGGTTGAGAAAGATGAGGAAATTTCTAGAACTCTCTTACGAAGGGAAATTCTGAGAAGTTCACGATTATCTAGCGCAGCTGGTGAAAGCGAAGACGATGATCAGTTAGGAGTTTCAGAACCTGTTGCAAAAAAGACGAGTAAGGTACATGTTACTGTTACAGCACCTTCAGAAGGTAATAAATCAGCAAATAAGAAAGATGACGATATAAACTGGGAACGTGCTGCTGCTCCAGAGATTGTTGAATTTGAAGAAGTGGAATTGTTACCACCTCAGGAAATTGTCAGGGTAAAATACAGATACAACAAAAAAATAGCTAACTTACGGTACAGTTTTGCTTCGTAAATGCAAATTGAATAGTGCTTCTCTAAATTTATTTCAACAAGTTTTGTATACTAAACTGTATACCACAAGGATAAAAAATATACAGTACCAAATAAAACAAAAACAGTATTTCGTTTCTTTATAGAATTTTCCCCTTTTCTCGTCTAAAGTTCAGATTTTGGAAATGTGACACTTTATTCATTTCATCATATAATATTGAAATCAATATAAGCCAAATAAACTTGCAGTTTTCTGTTTCGATTAACATTTTTGCAACATCACAGATTTGGCGTAAGTCTATCAGTAACTCAATTTATATTTACTTAAACTCATCTATCGACTGAAATTCTTACAAAGAAAAAATTAAAATAATTAGATAACACAACATCTTCCCAATGATGAAATGAATGTCAATAGCAGGTTCACAAATTACGTGCCCGAAAATGGTATTCCCTACAGAAGGAAAAATTTCCTTAAAGTTTCCAATAATTTATTTTCCATTTATTTGTGATATTTCTTTAAACCTGGTACTGTAATGTTTAGTATATGAAACTGGTTGCTGTAATAAATACATATTGCTGTATTGAGACGGCATTTAATTTTTACTTTCATTTACAACAATTACCGTACTGTACATTATTTTGTCTGAACTAATGAGAGTTTTGTTGAACATCTCATTAAATTTACGATGCTCAGATGTCAAACAATTTACTGTCTAAATCACAGGTGAGAAGGATCTATCCTGCAAAGCGATGACGTAGTCAACGAAAACGTGTATGTACATATTTCTGCCTCGTTATGTATAACTACTTTTGCATGGTTTAAATTTTTTGCATGGTAATGATGAAATTATTTAGTTTCTTCTAAGCATGGCTATGCACTTGACTTAGAGATATTTACAGTAATATAACTAGCGTTACTTTAACGAGCACGTGTCGTTCTGGCAAACCTGTATTTTTTTCCAGTGGGAAATCATCTTTTCCAACACACATATCTCGTTTTACTTTCTTTGTCCTCTATTGTATTCGCTTTCCACAGAGACCGATAAGCTGTGTTGGAAAAGATTGCTTCCCTCTAGAAAAAAATACGCCTTTAAGAATTTCAGATTTATATATAAAGACGTGTCTGGTAATTTTTAATAACATATATACTGAATTGCATGAAAGATTCTTTTTTGCTTGTGCTGTTCGAAATTTTATAACAAAAAGGTTATTTCCTGCTTCAATTGAATTTTCGTTTTGTACAAGGGAATTTTATTCTTATAAACCGAATAGTTAACGTGGAATACGGTGCTGGAATATCATGAGAGGCTGTTATTATTAACAACATATTATTTTGGAACCTTTCCTTTGGTCATAATCATAACTTCAACAAGAAAAAGGGCATTTTTGAACCAAAAGTTTTATAACCTTTGTCATTATTATTGAATTTAAACAGAAAGTTTAAATGAAACTTTACCATAATAAGGTAAAAGTAGATGAATTAATTTGTAACATATAAAAGTTTTGATTGAAATATGAATTGTTACCAAAAATTAAAAAAGAAATAAGAATACTTATATTTATAAAAAATGAAAAGCTATTACTTATGAAAGAGAGAAGAAAGCCGCGGAGGTGAAAAGTAAATAAATGAATGTCAGAATAGTTCATGGCTCTACCAGATGAACAGTTCCATCTGGTAAAGAAAGTAAACGTTTAACACTGTTAATGAAAATTTATAGTACTTCGAATATAGAGATAATTTGACTGAGGTGGAAATAACCTTACAAAAACTTTTCCGTAAATAATATAATGCTTTAATATTTCCTCTTTCACGTTACTCTTAGGTTCATAGTTTGACAGCTAGAAGTGTTCCAAGGCAGTTTCGTGAAGAATTGAAGCAGGGACTTCCAAGACCATCTAATAGAAACATCAAAGTATTAAACACTAAAAGCAAAATGAAGGAAGAACCAGTTGTTGTTATTCAGAGAGAAAATGCAGGATCACCTGAACATCTTGGAATTCCATCGAGAGCTCCAACGTTACCACCAAAGAGAGAAGATTCTGCAGGTATTTAATGTTGGAAAACTTTACTAAGGAACATTAATATGCTATGAAAACTTAAATTGTACCGTGATGTATAGGCAGCTCTGTCATTTCAGTCTATCCACTGTGGTAGCCTACTGATAGAATACATCATTTTCATTACATTGATATTCTGCGTGGTGAAATAAATATCCATTCAAGTTGCAGAAACATTGTCTCTATTTGCAACGTCTCATGTCGTCATGTGAATAATAATTTACTGCTTACCAAAAGTAAATAAAATATATATTCAAGAACTGCATGGACGGATTAACGTATTCATTATTCTTCACATAGATGTTTCCCTATACATTTAAACTTTTCTCCATTTCAATAGATGTATTTCTCGAATATCTATGATTTCCAATAAAACATTCGATTAATATTCAGATAATATTAACTAAATTACTTATATAATAATTGAAAACCGTCTTTAGGATCTTCTTAAAATGTTTCTTGAAAATCGATTAGTTTCAGCTTTTAAAAAGTTATCATCAAGAAAAGTGTGCATAAACCAAAATATTTTTTTATTAAATATTAGAAGCTATGCAAAGGACTATATTATAAATGAAATGTATATATGTATATATGTAAATGAAATGAAAATATTTTCTAAAAATATCATAGGAAATAAATTCATTTATTATCTTTTCAGGTTACACTTCTGATGACAGCACAACTTCCGGTTCCGGCAGTGCTACTTCCGTTCAACAACGATATGCACAATCACCGGTAAAGAGACGAAGCAATAAGAGCAATGCAATAGCTGCAAGGGCGGCTTTCTGGGATAAACGAGTTCAACAATCAATTGTTTCTGATGAACAAGTCAACGAAGATTTTCCACGAATAGAAGAATATGATTGTTAATATTTTATGAATCAGAGTTATTTGTTTGTAAATACAAAATTTCTTCAGTGGCAGCCAGATGTATTTTTAGTCAGAAAGAAATCGAAAATGATATTTTGGTTACAAAACTTCCTGTCTTCGTCTTTAAAGTTTTAGAAGATATATTTTCATGTATGATTACTGTATATTACTGGTTATATTATAAATAAATGAATAATAAAAGTAAAGTTTCATTTCTTTAATTCCAGTCTGATTGGGGTCAGAAAAGGAAACCTACTGATCACAAAGAACTAAGTGTGAACAATTCTGATATTATTTCTTAAATGATTTGAGAAATTGAGATAGTTATTCAACAATATCACGAAGCATACACTATTGATAAGCAGGAATTTATTTATTTAATTGTTTTTTCTTCTGAGTTTTCACTATGAAAAATCCACATTGGGGTTGGAACTATATCAATATCATTTTGATATTTCTGGCCTGTTAGAATAGCATACCTCACTATCAGGAAGCAATGAGTGAGTTGCAAGTATCTTGAGATTTTTCACTTGTCTCATCGTTTCCTGTCAAAGTTTTCTATACCACTACTTGCGTTGCAATCAACACTATCCTTTGAAATAATTCATAGTTTTCCCAAGAAGATATTTTTGAATTTTCTCACACTAATTTTTAAATGTTAAAAAAACTGAATATGTTTAAAAAATCATCGTTTCGGATAAATTTTCTCAATTACTGTAGAAAATAAAGTATTAGAAACATATGTATAGGGTAATTATCTTTTCGACTACCAAATATTTTTTCTTACATGGGAAAATAATTGAAAAATCATGTTTTCTTGCTTCGACCTTAGGTTATTGGTACTGTGTTTTACGGTGATGGCTGTACAATTAATTGAAGAAGAGTTAGCTCGAAGAGGGTGGCAAATGTGTAAAACTGCAAAAAGTCTGATAATGACTCCCTACTATTGGAGAATCTAGAAACTGTGAAATTCTCAGGAAAGGGTAAAAATGAGAGATAATTACAGTTACATTTTATCAATCTTTATTTTCTTTGCAATGTATGTTAACAGTTGCTAATATATCAATTGCCTCGCATTAGATGAAATAATCTTCAATCCTCATCTTCAGATTTCTGAAAATAAAGAAAAATTTAATTTAAATTTATATAAAAAGTTTCAGATTACGATAAATGATGCCATTGATTTGCAAGCAGGTGTTGTGATTTCTTTGGAGATGGGACAAATTCGCATTAAAATATTGCTATCCTGTTTTGGAAAGGTTTTCCTAATATGAATTTTCTTGTAATTTTTTTTTGTAACACGTTTAAAAATGAGTTTACAATAAACTTGAAAATTCACGGAATAATTCTGTATTACTGTCTGAGTATAGAACCTTCTTGAATATGAGTAATTTAATTTATTGGAAGAATAATTAACCTATAAGCACATATAGTTCTTTAAAATACTCGTGATAATGGAATCTTACCCCCTTTCCTTTCTTTCCTTTACGTTCTTTGAAGAAACATTTGATTGCTTCTGCAGAAGCTGCAAATTCCTTGCTTTCACCAACAGCTAGAAAAATAAAAGTGTTACACATTAGGTACAGAAAGTAGTAAAAACACTTTTATATAACCAAAACTGAAACTAACAATAAAGCAAAACTTTAATAATTGATAAATTTCAGCGTTAGCGATATCATATACTTTTACTGCCATATTGTTATTTACCCCAAAAAGAGCAGTATTTTTCTGAACTGTAGCACTTACGGTATACATTGAAGTAAGTTCCACATTTGTTTTGAGTATGTGTGTTTACTGAAATCTTGCAAATCGGAGGTAAACCGGGTCACAAAATATTCACCCGATGACGCGAAACTCAGGTGACCTGGTGACTCCAAGTGACCAAATGATACCAACACGATTTAAAAACAATTATTTTATACATAACTGGTCCAACGAGAAAAATACAAAAATAAACAGCATAAATCTTAACTTCACGTTATTATTTATGTGTAAAATTTATAAAACCTGCAACAATAATTATGAAGTCTTAATATCAGGAAGGATCTATTTTATTAAGGCCCTTTTAAAAATTCATGAAGGTTATTTAGATATATATTTCAAAGAAAACTCTTTACGTTTCTACCGTATCACTTCAGCAATAATTGTTACGAAAAAAACATCATTGTACAGTAGTATACTTCTGAGATTAGACATCTGCTGCTGTTATTCAAGCAAACAGTTAAACCTTATATTTCAAGCACTGTATTTCATAATAATAATAAGTATTCTAAAATTAATCTAAATAAGTCTGATGGTAGTCTTTCTGAAGTTATAGAATTGGTTATAATAATAATTATGTACAGCCATTGCAGATTCATGATGCAAGTTCAGTTTTTATAATATCAACATCGGACTCAAATAAATAGTGTAGGATTATACCAAAGAAAAGTATCAATGTTAAGCAGCATGGGCTGTACGAAAATCATAATTTTTCAACTATTGTTAACATAAGTTCCTTATCGTAATATTTTCGAAGTTTAATATTATGTTTTATTGTAGTACAACAATAAAATCTTACTTGGTTTAACATTATCTTTCTTGCAGTTCTTTTCGATACAATCCTTAATGTTCTTCTTCTGTTCGTCGGTATATTTCTTATTCTTATCTGCAGACAAACATAAATCTGCATCTGGGAAACCATCCTTCAACTAATGACGAAATTAAAAGAGACAAGAATAATTATTAAAATGGCTTACCGAAACTGTGAAAGTAGGTAGCCACTAAAAACTCAATCTCAATATAGTATTTTGTTGATTATGATACAATATATATCTGACACATGGAAAATGTGCGAAAGCAATTATTAACATATTTCAAATCACAATATAGAAATATCAAGACATAGAGAAAAAGATAAGGTACTCGTCATGTATCGGTCGTCGCATTGGGTTTGTTTAATACAGTAATGTAAATTTCATACTTGAAATAATAATACCTTAAAACGTAATAATTATATTGAAATTGAGAATATGTATGGCGTATTAGAATAATTGAAGACAATATTATAGTATTTATTTTCGTGTGATGATCTCTTCACTATGATTGAGAAAACAGTATTATTGCACCGTACCAAAAAATGCGTAAATTTTAAAGTTACGAGGTCTGTGAATAAAATAATGAGACTGACGCTATAAAATCGTTGATTTCAAACTTAATTAAAAACTCCACTTACCATGCTCAAGGTAGTGATCTTGAGATGTCACACACCGATTTTTAAAAGATTAGTGTGATCATGATCTGAATCAAAAGAATTAATCTGACCAAAAAGTATCATAGAAACCTTTCGTAATACTTTCACACATAACTATGAAATAATAATATCGTAATTATAACTTACTACTTTAAGTTTCTCCAAAGCGCAGTGTTGAACTCCCTGAAAGTAATATTAATAATAATAATTAGAAGTTCATTTAATCATTTATAAAAAGAAACGAAAAATAAACACAGGTAAGTGAAAACTAAATATTATAGTTATAGTCTCTTAATACTTTGAAATGACATTTGCTAGAAGTGATATTGGGAAACAAAATAGAAGCAAGAATATTGTTGCAACTATAAGAGCAAACTATATCAAAGTTAGCAGTCGTGTTACTCTTGTAGTTCGGAAACACTCAGAAAATACTAAAAGAAAACACAAATTTAATGGTTTTTTTACAATTTGTTTAATAAACATAACATAAATATGATTGAATGCGCTTACTGCTTACAGATATTGACTGGGTCACAAATATTTTGATCGTGTGATCCAGTCAATACTTGCCCTTTGACCCAGTGACACAGAATGACCCAAATGAGAAAGTGGGTGACTAATTCAGTGGAGTCACTCTCTGTCACTGGGTCCAGTGGGTCACTAGGCCATCCGGGTCCTGAGTCAGACTGGGTCACTTAATGGATGACCCAGCAGTAAAATTTAGCGATCCTAAGAACAGTACCAAATGACAGCTCTGTTCATTTATATTAAGCGTTAATAGTTTGAAATGTTTCTTTAAATCTCATAAATTCTACATACCTTCTTTCTAAATTCTTTCTCTTTTTCTTCCTTGCTTTTATCTTTCAGATTTTTTCTTTCTTCGTCAGTTAATTTCTCGTTCATGCATTCGAAGTATTTCGCCATGAAAATACTCTGAAAAATAAAAAATTAGTAAATAATGAAGAGTAAGTAATAATAAAGAGAGAAATAGTGAGTAATATCGTTCAACTAAACTATACCTTGCCTCCTCTACGGCCTGATGGCATTAGACACAAAATTGCAGCTGCAGAGTTTTTACATTCGGCTTTAGCTGATTCTGCAATGAAATAAAGGTACAGTATATACTACAGTGTGTCTATAAAATACCTTTACAGTTTTATTTCTTAATAATGTGAATACTAAAAGAAATAAAATGAAATAGTTTTTTGTATAATTTTCAAAATCTCTGTAAGTTTTATTTCCGCCAGTAAATATTTTTTACATTAATTATACCATCTCTTATAGCATATTAACCTGGAATCCTCTTATATCCAAACACAACATGTTTAATATTGTTTATACAGCAAGTCCAGATATGTGCGAACTGAAAAATCATCAGCCAGATTTCTCGAACCATTGTTGGAAGATTAGATGACTTCTCAATGAACGATTTGTACATGCTATTTTTCCAAACTTTGAAGTTTATCTAAACCTCTGTGTTTAATTTAGTCATATTAAACTACTCTATTCGTTGGGGTTTCTCTTGATTTAGCCATTTTTACTAATTGCGCATTTTTTCTCTTTGCTCGCTACCAAAATGTACTCCAATGCACAGGAAAAAACTTTGAAAGTGCAAATAAATCTAATAAAAAAACCTTCATTAATTTTTCTCTCTCAGTTTTTGAGTTATTAAGAAACAAAATTTTAAAGATATTTTATAGACACCCTGTATAACATGGAAACTGTTTAACAAATTACTGGCTAGTATATGGTTATCAAAATTTTATTGAGTTATATTTTGATTCAAATCACTAAATATTAAGTAACAACAATATTTCATTAAATTGTGAAATGATTTTGAATGGAATTTTACGTCAAGAAAATTGGAGAGAGAAAAAGAAAGAAAGAAGAAGAATACATGACTAGAAGAAAATCCTAAATTCATGGTGTCATTTTCCCGTTAATTGCCCCGTATAGGTCTATAATTTTTCCTATAAATTCAAATTAACTAAGAAAACTTTATTATTTCATTTCGAAATCACAGACAAGACTATAGAGAAAAGTTTATTGTCTTCTCGGCAGCAGCTCAATTGACAGAGTTGCACAGAATAAACATAATATAACAATAACTTGTAAAAGTTAACTTTTCATATAGTAGAGACATGATTAATAAGCACTAAAAACACATTATTCTCGGAGCGATATAACCTGATCAAGATAGCAGTACACCTGAATTATAATTGTAAGAGGTA
>JAQIWE010001451.1:0-15841 GCA_034698565.1 Campodea plusiochaeta
TTATATGGATTGTTTTTTTTAATGTGTCTTGGAGGGGAGAACAATGTTTTGCAACACTGACTTTTTTGACACACAAATAAAGAATTTTGAATTTGAATTTGAATTTGAATTTGAATTTGAACTGTAAAAATGCTTTCAATTCTGTGTATCCTTCCATCACAATGATGTGCCTATAATAGAAATATATTTTTTTTGTTATCAGGAATTCTCCATAATAATAATTAATACCAAATTAAAAAGTCACAGAATACTTTGATTTCTTCATTACACCAAAGTAAGTGAATCATCGCCCTGTTCTGTATACATGTGATGGACCAAACCCTTTTCTAGTTACACGGTAAGAATGGAAAATTATACCTTTTACTGAATATATTTTACGCAAATCAACACTAACATCCCACCTGTGATTTTAAATCTTCATCTCAGTACGTTTTAGGTCTTTTAACACCATTCGAAAATTTGGTTAGTAGATAGTTTCACTTTGTGCCAAAGGAGGATGTAATTTTTAAGACTATTAAAAGGTGATTTTTAAAAAAATAAAATACATCAATGTTTACCTTGACGTTTTCAGATAGTTTTTTTTCCAAACCATAAACATGATTAAAGTGATAAATGTGGGTTAATTTCAGTAATCAATTCTGCATTTTTTGAAAAATAGAAAGCGAAAAACAGTAAGTTGTTTCCGAATTTGGAAACTCCACGAAGATGATTTCTCTTTCAAATTTCATACCACACTTATTTTCAAAATTCAGGACAGTTTGCCGTACGTTTAAATAATAATATTGCGGTGGCATTTGAATGCAATTCTGAACCTGAGATGGGTCATTCTGAATCTGGAATAATAATAGTGTGTATTGCTCCTGTTACATGCAACCAGGTTTTATGTTTCCAAAAAAGTTCAGCACTGTGGAAATATAATGTGTAGAAACTTTGTACATTTTGAAGATAAATTATAAGATGAGAACGGTTTTGTATCCAGTTTACCCAATTCTAAGAGAAAAGGTCCACTGTTGATAATGATAAGTTCATTCATGAGCGAGACTGCTGAGGTCGTAAGTTATCTGCTTATCTTTATGATTTATGATCATTATTGAAAGTTCTTTATATAGTCCTACCTTTATATTTTACTGGTGTTTATTTACTGGTGCTTCCATGGAGACGAACTCTAATCGAGAGTTTCGAGACAAAGTTTGTTTCATGATGACAGAGAAGAGCTCCTTCCATTCCCTTCTTACACAGCAGTATAAACTGGATGTCATGTTTTCCTTCACAAGTTTTACAGTACACCTCCTTTTTACGTCCTTTGCATCCTTAACAACTGGGAATTTTGAAGGAAAGGATAATCTTGTAGGAAACAGAGACTCCCCGAGTGTGGAAACATGGAGGATGGAATGGGTTGAAGATTAGAGGATTATCCTGGATTGACTAGGATCGTAAGTTCAAGTCCTATACTGGAGCTGAATTTTTCATGTTCTTAATTTATTTTTCTAATAGTCAGTTAATCATTTAATTTATATTGAAGATGTAGTTTTAAACGAGCGAAAGATGCCAGTGATGAGCGCTCCTGGTCTACTCCTCAAGGAAGATTCGGGTCCTGTGAAACAATGAACTGGAGATTCCTCGATGGTAACATTCTCCTAAAAAAATAAAAATAAAATACGGACTTTTATTTCAGTACATTATTTCCTCTACATACTACACCAAATTGAAAAATCCTTATGACGTTGACTCAAAATATCCAAACCAAAAATCCATTCCTGAGCTATTTCCTGACGTCATTTTGAGCATCATTACCAATTCCAAGTTGTACCTCAATGTAGTTGCATTATTTATACGATGTGCATCTGCGAATAAATTTGTTTGCTTTGGCATCTACCATCATCGGCGAGTAAGCGACTGGATGGCGAAGAGCGCTTTCACCTTCTAGTTTTTTTTTCTCTAAGTAGAACACAAGGCAAAGTATGCCTCCCTCTTCGCTCCCCCCTTCTACTCTTTGCCGAATGCTAAAGTCTCTAAAAAATTACCAACTCACTTGAATCAGTTGACTATTTGATTCCATGCTAGAAAGTTTCAAGTATAAGTTGCTCTACTAAAAAAACTTTTTTTATATTGTGTGTGTTTAACGTGTTTGTTTGTATACAATGTTATTTATTTATAAACATCGTTATTTTTTATGTTATCTAAAGCGACTTGTGAACATATCTGTGGATTTCTACAGTGATTAAGTGAGAAATAACTAATTTTATTTCCGTTTTATTATTATTTAAGTGTCATATTAACGTTCAAGTGTTTTTATTTTATTTTGTGCACAACATGTTACCAAGGTAAGATTACTTTTATTATTATTATTTTTTAATTTTTTGTTTTATTAATTAAATAATAATAAGAACGGAATTTTAGAAAGTGTTGTAGCCCTGATATTATTTTATAATAATATAGAATTTTGAATAATTATATTGTGTAAGAATGTGGTAAAACGTTGATGTCAATTTGAAATTTGAATGTGGATGCATGCATGCTTTAAAATAATAATGTATATCAAATAATTTAATAATAATAATAATAATAATCAACCAATAAAGGAAAATACTTTTTAATTAATGGAAAGTTGTAACTATACCTGTTATTATAATTTATTGATTTGATGTCGATTGCTTATTTTAAAGGTAACGAAATACCTATACACGTAAACTGTAAGTTTCTCATTTAAACTATACAAGATAAAATCAGTTAAATTTACGATCTCAGTATTCCATAAAAATCCAGGAACTTCAAACAATAAAACTTAATCTCCCAATCTCCAATAAAAACGAACCCATAAAAAATCCTCAAACACAAAATTTCTAAACGATAAATCCCCGCGAACTATATTTCACACTGTTATGTTATTAGAAGCTGCAAGGCAATTTCTTAATCTGCTATTTCCTAAATGTGAAAAAAAGAGTTTTTCTTCGGGGAGCAAATAACGTACTGCTAGCATGTCCTAGCGATCCCCCTTCCTCTATAGTATAAAGTTTTTTTTAAAGGCCCAGTGACCCACTTCTACATCACCTGTTTGTACTATCTCTCTCTCTCACTCGCTCGACTCAGACATATAGAGAAGTACTGGACAGTGCCGGACCTTGAGAAATGAACGCCCCCCTCGAAGTGCAAAAAAAAAATATTGATTTTTTAACTTTTTTGGTGAAGAATTTAAGTTACTTTTCTGCAATAACATTTTTAAATATTGACGATGGAGAAATTTGAGTAATGGTTTTACCACTTGCGGTCATCGATATTACAATTAAACAACGTGGAAAATTTCTAAGATTTGTACTGCATACTGCATTCAAATCAAAATATTCCAAAGTTTTTTTTTTTACTTTACCCGTTTCTTTATAGGTTTCATTGCTTTTAAAGAAGGATTTTTTTAATCTTAATATTTTCTAGAAGTAAATTACCCCTTGAAAATCACTTATTGGATCAAATTTATCTGCATTTATTTAAATATAATTGGAACACTCTGTTTTCGTTTATAATGATGCATAATAATATAGCAGGATTACTCCTACAGTATATTGCGAAAAGAATCTCTTTCAATTTTGGAGTATGATCTCTTCTTATTCAAGAGTTAAAATCTCCAGATTTATTAGAAATAGGATCTCTTGCAATTCGAACGTTAAAATCTCCAAATTTATGTGTGAAAATGATCTCTTTCAATTTAAGAGTTAAAATTTCTGAATTTATGAGGAAAAATAATTTTTGTGCGAACTAATAATTGAAAAGTATTGTTACATAATATATTACAAACAGTATATGAGTTAATTAATGAAACATTACAAGACTGTTTTGATATTTATATATAATAATTATATTAATTAATATAACATACAATAATTATTATTGTATGTTATATTAATTAATATTTCACATGAAATAGTTACTAAAGTTTTCCCATTCACGTCGTAAATATATTGATGCAAGGAATAGGCGTATAATCGATTTTGTAGAATTTTTTTTCCATATCTATTTCCAAAAGCATGATAAAACTATAATACTGCCGATGTACATTACTTTTTATTCGATAATAGAAAAGGAATTTGAACCAGCGCTAAAAGGTTCATTTATTCATAATTTTATTCGGAAGGATTTTGATAAAATAAGACATTTATATTTTCATTAATTTTTTTCCATTTTTCTTCGGAAATTTATCATTTACACTGCTAAATGTATTTATTATATAATTAATATAAATTGTAATAAGCCTATCTGATTATTAAAGGTATTTCCATAATGTTCATACATGTTTTGAATATTTTGATAATCATTCATTGAAATTAATGATTGCTAATTAAAAATAATTTAGTTAAAATATTAATACATTATACTGAAGCATTGCAAGTTATTTACTATTTAATTTAAAGAAATTTGGGCAAATATAAATTAACTTGTAAGATTTGCCCAAATTTCTTTAAATTAAATTAGTTCAAATATGTTATATAAAAAAATATCATAACATATTTGAATTAAGTTACATATTTTTATCCAATATTTACCAAGTGAATACTTCAAAATGAAAATTCAAATCGATCAGTCCAGTTTCTTAATACACATTGATGCAATGACTTTCTTATTATACAAAACACAACAGAAAAAATCTCATATATTCATTCTAACTAAACAGCAAAAGGGGTACTCATTATCCTTAGTCTTGGACCTTTGAAAGTAAGATTATTGTGTCTTAAGGGCATTATAAGCAGATTGGCTAACCAGCATTCCAGTTACTCAGCTCTTTTTTCTTCCTCCTAAATCATAAAATCCAGTTAGAACTCGTAACTCGTACAAGTACCATATTATACATGAGTCAAGGAACATCAAATGATATTATACATGAGTCAAGGAACATCAAATATTATACATGATTCAAGGAACATCAAATTCAAATGAAAGGAAGAAGGAACATTTTGGAATAGTTAATTAGAATTTTTATATGCTCTGGTGCATTTTGGTGTTTTTATTTGTTTTTGGATGCTTGTATGGTTTTAAATTTCTAAGAGGTAAAATGACCAGAAGACAATTTTAAATTTCTAGTAGGTAAATGACCAGTATATTTTTCTTTCTTTTTGTGTTAAAACTATAGCTCTGTTTCCTTGTTCATATTTCTATTTTCATGAAATACTTATTCTTAAAATATTCAGGTAACTAAAATCAGTTTTATATTTCTTCTGAGAGAGACGGATTCATCTATGTTTTAAATAGTGTGTTTTACGTTATAAATAAACCTAAAACACACTATTGATAAAAGCAAAGGTTCTTTGCAGAAATATTGACAGAAGTTGCTGTTTTTATTCGGATTTATAACGTAAAACACACTATTTAACCCAAATCAGTATCATTCAATAATAATTAAAACAAATATAACAGTTAATAAAGGAATTCTCGATTTTCAGCCATCAGATCGAAAATGCTGATATTGATATTTCTGGGACATTATTGAAAGTTTGAAATAAGAGGAAATTAAACGTTTCAGATAGCATCTATCTATTTCGAAATTTGCAAAATTTAAGAAAATTCAATATTATATCCGTGGAAATAACACCTTATATGGTTATGCAATAATCAGTAATGACAGTCAATTTTCTAAAAATATACTGTATAATGTGAATTTGCGGTATTTTCAAGTTCTGCAAAGTAATTTATTCGGATTAAAATTGAAATTTGTGGTTTTCAACTTACACTGGTCTTATGTTTTATGAGTGTGAATTACTCATATTAAAATTAAGGAAACTTAACAATTCAGTTATAATTTATGGGAATGGGAAACCACATTATAAATGAGTTATTTCGTGCTGGCTTTACCTGCTGAATTAATTCTCCTTATTAAATTGTTTTTCAGTTTGTCAGATATTTTTACGAAAATTCAAGAGCTATACATAATTATAGTATTTTTTGTTGTTGTATTCGGAAATAAGTTGATGTACTCATATAATTTAGCTTCTCATAATTAGCTTTTTGACCATGCTATTTCGTTACACATCGTGTAGCAGCTGTTATCTTAAATAAGTTTGAATATTGGTATATATTATTAGTAATAATAATAAATGAATTTTATTGCTCTTCACAATAGAAAAAAAACATTTACAGCTTTGGACATAATGCATAATTATTTAAAATATAAATAAGTTATAATATCAATTCAGTTAAGATTTCGATTAACTTTAAACTCCTTATCGTGAAAAATTTTCATTGAAGGATTTTTCATAAATGTACAGTAGTTTTAATCATGCTATAAGAGTTATGTTGGGTCTAATTTACAACTGAGAATTCGTGGTGATTAGAACTCAGGACTTTAAATTTGTCTCGTTTTTCAAAACAAGAGAGCTCACGCTCATAATGTAATAAGGTGAGGATGGTTTATTACCTATTCGTATATACGAAAAGAAATCAACGTTACCTCGATTCAAGCTAATCTCGACGGCAGCAACTACCTTATAATGAATTATGTAATTCCAATTTCATATTACACGTATCCAAATGAAGTAAACGAATCAGGAGATTTTAATTTCGAAGCTATACACCAAAACAAGAAATCCAGGTTTATTTCCTTTTAACTGGTCACTAGGCCAATTCGTGGATCCTGCTATTAAAAAAAATATCATAATACCGAATTAATTTCACCCATCACCCCACTTGATAATGTTTTTACAACCATTATTATTCAACATAGAAACAACATAATTTCAACATTGAAACAATAGTGCGTAGAAAGAAAGATAATTTATTATTCATATATCCAAATCAACTTCCCCGTTTACAACTTTCTCTTCCAAACTGACTCCCCTACATCCCCCCAGCCCCTCCGGAGAAAAAAAATCTGAATTTTGTTTCTTCGGATGACACTCTTTGCTATCTGTATGATTTCAAGGTCATTAAGTCTCTTGGCATTAAAGTAACATAAAGTAACGGTGTTTTACTTTTCAATCCGAGGTGGGCAAGATCTTGAGTTGAGATTAGTTGTACGCTGAAGATGTTTTAAGTTTTTAACCCCGTAAGCGATAATAACGTATATAGTCGTTTGTGAAGATAAAGGTATGAGTTTTACGTGAGAATGAAAGTTCTGTGGTCAAGTTGGAAACGGTTTTCTCTATTGTAATAAATGGAAGTGATTAAATTGTGTTTTGGCAGAAATTCTAAAACTGAGTAAAATATTGAGGCTGTCATGTTTTTTTTGTAGATGTGTAAAGTACTTCTGAGTACAGTATCACTCTGGAATCATTAAACTATTGGATTCTGAAGTTTAATGTTTTGTTTAATATAAAATGGTTTGTTTAATATAAAACATCAACTTTGGTTTAATATAAAACATCAGCTTTTGTTTAATGTGAAACATCAGCTTTTGTTCAATATAAAACATCAACATTTTTCCTGCAAATGTGAAATTTGCTTATCTTCGTGTTTAACTTTTTTTTAAAACTTTATTGTTAATTCATTACCGATATTCGTCCACAGATAAATACACCGTTTAAATTGTTGTTACTGTATTTACTATCTTGCATAGAAACTAATTAACACTGCAATTTAAAACACATAGCGACGCTGACTTATCAGACAGTTTTACTTCAGTAATATCGCAAAAGAAAGATAAAATCGTGAAATATAATTATTGGGAGAAATTAAATCTATATATTATATTAGCTGATCAGTTGTCTTTTTGCTCTTTATATTAGAAATAAATTCGAATTCTTTGATAAAAGCAGCATAGAAGATAAAGAATGACATATATTAACGTAAACTTATGAAGTATTATGAATTGCCCTATTTTTCAAAGCAGCAACAGTGGTTAATGATTTTACATTTTAGCGTATGAAATAATTCATTCTCCAAAATGCGTAAAATAATATGAGATGCTTTCACAGCTCTCTGTTTCATCTTGACAGTTACGCTGAGTAATTTATCTAGTTTACTCATCATAAATATCAGTTTCTGCAGAATATTTAGAGATTTTTCTGGTTCGTATATCTCACTGATGACGCTCCTAACTCTTCATAAGTAATGAGCAAAAATCTTCATGACAAAATATTCAATGACAATATACACTATGGAATGGGCAGTACATCACTGATTGACGATTATTATCCCAGGTCAGGCTAATTTTGATTGCAATCTATGGAATATTTAGAATGACGATAATTAATACATAAAATAATAACAGTACAGTTTTAGTATATTTCATGTGTTCAGGTGCAGGAAAGCTGATCGAGAGTACTGTATTATATCTAATTATTACTATTTTCATTCAATGCCTCTTATATTTGAATGAGATCAATACTCTCAAATACGTTAACGAAAGTTTTTTTTCATAATAATTGATTCGGTAAAATAAGGAGTTAAACCTGTAATATTTTTCGACATGACATCCCATTTTCCAATACATAAGTCCAGTTTTACTTTCTTTGTCTTTATTGTACTTGATTCTCAAGGTGCTTCTAATCTGTGTCGGTAATCGGAACTTCCCGCTGAGAAATAATGGGCAAAAAAATTAATTTTTTTTCAGTGAAAAGATTCAGCCATACTTAAACCTCTTTTACAACTTATTTTGGCATGGGGGATGCCCATTTCATGTTATTTAGCATGATGAATTGATGACTAACACCTTTCTTACACAGTATACGGAGTTTTTAATTAGCAGCCTCATAACAGCGCAGCCAACTGAACAAATCAAAATTATTATTTTTGACTTAACTCCTTATTGCAACTAGCTGTTCAATTTATTATTAGATAGAACTTTCCAATATTATTTTCTCTGGTCACTATTTCTATTTCAACAAATACAATTTTGTGTAATACGTGTAGTTTTTTTCAGCGAGATGTGACGTTTTCCCATACAATGTCCCGTTTCACATTCTTTGTTCTCTATTGTACTCGCGTTCTCAAGGGACCTTCAATGTATGTTGGAAAACGGGATCTCCTGCTGAAAAATAGTGAACCTTTAATCAAAATTATTCGCCTTAATTGACGAAATATTTTATTTTCCTCAATCAGGTACTAATATTCATTAATTGATGGGTATAGTGTCTGATCTACAGCGTTTTAGAAGGGCGCAGCACCCTGCCCTACCTCAAGGGCGCCCTACCCTACCTCAAGGGCGCCCTACCCTACCTCTTGGGTGCCCAGCCCTACTTTTAGGGCGACCTTGTGCTATAATAATCATACCCAGGTTTCAAAACCGTTTATTCACGAAAATACCAACAAAATATAGTCGTTATACACATCGTTTTAAAGGTCTCGACGAGATCTTTAAAATGGTGTATAAATTGTTTAAATCGGTCTAAAATTGAGGAAGAAATGTTAACAAATGTCAATGAAACATTTATATGATCATTTTACGTGCCCTGGATATTTGTAATGTGCCCACTTTAACCTGAGTGCACCCTGCCCCCAAAAAATTCTAGATAAAACACTACATGGGGAACCCCAAGAGGTTTGACTTTACGAAAAAAATTAAGAAGGAAAAATGCTAAAATTCTCCTAAAATGTAGCTAAAGCAAGTAACTTATTATTTCAATTATGTAACTTGGAAAACATTAGGTGTGAGAGAGTAAGACACGTAGTAAATCTAATAAACTTTTATGAAATAATAATATTAAATTCAAAAGTTTTTAGTTAAGTTAACCTCAATTAGGCCAGCCTATTGTACAAACTGCATTTGTAGCCAATACTGTATATTTATAGTAAACTAATTTTCAGATTTAGGATCATGGCTTTATAAAACTGATTATGCTCATGACTTCTGCAAATCCATTAAATAGTTCTTCTAAACCATAAATCCCACGTTCTAAGATATCTCCACTTACTTTTGATATCAGCATACTTGTGACTGACAGAGAATGCTGATCTATTATTCATCATCCATCCTACTCGTTCATTCATAACATATAACGTTCCGTCACTTTTCTTACATTTCACATGCGACACCTGCAATAGGATGTCTTCGCTTGAAGCACTCATCTTCAAGTCGGGTTGTATAAAACTGCATCAGAAAGAAATGGTGAATTAGACCTTCATGTTTTAAAAGGATAGAAAAATTGTCATTTTGCACATTCGTAACACAAAAGCTAGGTCTACTGGATGGATTTTTCTGAAATTCTGAAGTATCGGTAGGCTACAGTACATGTTATTGAACAGATGAGTTTTCTGGACTCAAACTTCATAAATGGCAATTTTCATTTGTCAATGACACCATGTAATACAAGTTAAGAAGATTTGTCATAGTCTAGACTGCGTAGGCCTACCTATAGAATCTCGTCTTGTTAGAACAGGAGAATTAGGTCTACGGAGCAACAGCAGTTATAAGATAACACAACCACTGATTCAGAAACGCAAACACCAACTGAATAAGTATTGGTCTACAAGTTGATGAGGCTAGGCCTATATAAAATCCTGTAATAAACACTTAAGTCTACAGGGGGATGCTTTACAATCATCCCGGGTCGATAAAAATGCTTTTAGAATCAAACCTAATCTAACAGTAGTTAGGCTAGTTTTCTGTGTCGTTTTCATTGTTGCCTTCGTGTCGTCGCAAAGGCAACAATGAAAACGGCAAACGACACAGTTACTAATCTAACAGAGAGCACTTAATCTAGGCCTATCCGAGAATGGAGAGTGACCTATCCGAGAATGGAGATTCACTTATCCGAGGATGGAGATCGACCTATCTAATCAACACTGGATGATACTAAAGTAAATCCAGTCTACAGTTACTGAATGTAGGAAAACTAGGCTACATGACTCTATAGCCTAGAGAACAAGAACAGAAGAACTTGCCTTTTTGTGTGAATTTTATAATTTAAACCTTTATGTCCCTCCAGTTGCTCTTAGCTTGCAATAGACTAAATAACTAAAGCTTTTTCTCGTCTTTATTATCTAAAAATCATTAAAAAAATGCAGGTCTTCATAAATCTGTAAATTATGACATGGTTTTTCAGTTTTACGTCACATCTTCCTGTGAGAAAATTTCTCCAAGGATACCAAACAAATATTTATTTTTCTAAGTACATATTCAAGTAAATGGCTAATGAAATATCTCAAATTAAAGAGCACAACTTTATGTATGAATAAAATGAGCTTCTTTTATCCTAAACCTCACTTACGTAATCGAAATTCAGCTAAAATTGTTGTACCGATGTAAGCGCCGTCCTCCTTTGTCGGCCATGATGAAGCTCGATTCATTTTCATCCCTCCCTTTCGCTGGCCGCCGAATGAAAACGGATCCCGGAATCACTTGCGCCTCCGACTGCTGCGCTCACACTCGCGCGCGGAGAAACTTCGCACCGTCAATGCGGACACTGGCGCCCTCTCACTTTGTGCATGGATGTCCAAGATACAGTTTCAAATAAATTTTATTTTATATAAAAAACTGAAATATTGATTGTAAACATTTGGTTTGAAAGGAAATTATGACTATCATGTGAAATATTGCTGCAAATTCACATTTCATTCATTAGAATTGTTTTATTTTGCTTATTTTCAAACTAATTTCTGAGATGATCATTTGGACATCCTTGTTATCTTTAAACATCATTGATCTTCACTCCCTCTTTTTTATTTTTTAATCATCGAAAATTTTCCTTTAATTTTATATCACAAATTAACTTGTTTATCAATAACAGAAAAGCAATTTTTTGGAAATTTTACTTTTAAAATTTTTTTATAAACAAGATCCGAAAAATTCCAACATGGCGGCGGGAAATTCAAATTCATTTTAGGCGGCCCATTTCAAAAATATTTTTAAAAGAAAATGACTAAAGACCATCAT
This sequence comes from Campodea plusiochaeta, assembly GCA_034698565.1. Lineage (NCBI taxonomy): Eukaryota > Metazoa > Arthropoda > Diplura > Rhabdura > Campodeidae > Campodea > Campodea plusiochaeta. The sequence continues at coordinate 11,795 of JAQIWE010001451.1, forward strand.
ACACATTTACCACTTCGTACATTGAGTGTACCAGCTCATCTACAAGCTTGGGCTCCAGGTAATGTTAGTTAGATGTACAATAAATTGATGTAGATCTAAATTTAAATTGGATTTCAGGCTAAAACTGATGTGATAATAATGAACATTCATCAGCTGTTTATTTCTTTTTGATTACAGAGAAGTCTGTTTTATAATTTTAATTTACAGAATGACAGCCTACTAATAAGCTTATATAAATTATAAAATAAAATATTTATTGTCAACTTTTGATTGTTTATTTCAGTTGTTGTTGAGGAGGCAGCTTCTATTGAATCTGAAGGACCAGAGGATGTTAAATATAGATCAGATGGAAAAACTCCAGGTCCTGGTGCTTATGATGTGGACAAATACACTTCCATTGCAAACAAAACTAGGGTACATTATTACAACATTAATTAAACTATATACGTATTGAAATAAAATTTACAGCTCAAAGTCTAATGTTAGGCCTAAATATTTGTAATTTCAGTTGTATTCCAAGCCACTATTTTTGACTCCTGAGAGAGTGGATAACTCCATAAGAATATAACATTAGAGAGTGTATGTTCTCAGAGATCAAGAACCATGGCGCGTGAATTTTTCTTAATTATTCAAATATAAAAGAATAGGCCTAGCCCAATCAAATCAAAATACCTTCTTTTAATAAGCCAATATCAGAACATTTCAAAGAGATCATTCGGAACTAAAATATTTTATTGTAATCTATGGTGTTTATAAATACTTATTTCAAATGGAAAAAAGTTTTGATAAAAATTTACTTCCATAGCCTACACAAATTTTGAAGTAAACCTAATATTTTAACTTTTTCATGCTCTTTTTTTATAAGCTGTAATAATAATAAATTCAAGCAAGTAGTTATTAATTAATAATAATAAAGCTGAAATCTGCTCAAGATAATGCCAAATCCAAATTACTTGTACTTTTCCAAGTTTAAACAGTAATATAGCATATTGTAATTTAAACACTTAATTAATTTCTTCTTTCTCTACTTCGTAGCCACTGAGTAAATATGGTTTATATCTGAATCGTGATGGTCCTCGCTTTGGTCATTTGAAGAGTGAGATAATCAGTCATGACCTTCCAGAGGCTCCACCTATTGTTACAGACGAAACAACAATTAAAACAACAATGAAATATAAACTACCATGGGATGGAAATAGAGAAAAGAGATTCACTAAAAGAGATGAAAAATTGCCAGGGTAAGGGTTAGTTATATGGTAATATTAAAAAAACAAGAGAACTTTTCATTATTGTGAAGAGTTTTTTAAAAAGCATGCTTCTATACCTAGCAGTATTTCCCCTTTGACTTTTATCTGTTGCTATGGAAAGTTTAATGCAGAAATATAAAAAGTTTTATTTGGATTTTAAATTTTGTAAGATAATCTAAAATTTGGACAAAAATGCAAAATATTTGTGAATTTCAATTTCCAGTTCATGATATGATAAATGTCAGGCTTAGCACTGTGCTGTTGCCTAGTAATCTATGTGAATTATTTCACACAAGATTCAAAGTGTTTATGCGATTTTTGAATATCGCAGTACTTGTTGAAGTCCTTAGTTAGTTTATTCCACTGCACTGTAACTCTCCGGAGAAAGCTGTTCATTGATTTTGTTTTCATATACCTTTTTTTAAATAGTTTTTGCGAGTGTCCTCGTGTTTGTTTTAGGGTGCATGGTGACAGAAACTTTTAACTTTGGTAATAGCCCACGTATAATTTTATAAATCGTAGATCCATTTCGCAATGACATTTAATTAGGGGAGGGAGCGAGAGTTCTTTGAGTCTTTGTTACTGTATGGCAAATTTCGAAGTTTGGGTTTTGTTGAGCAACGCTGCACTTTTTCGATTAACATTTTGTTTCCATTAAATGGGAGAACCATACTGGCGCACAAAATTCGAGTTTCGGTCGTATATACGGTTTGTACAGAAGTTTAAGGGAGTTACTGTTTATGATATTGAAAGACCGCTTTATTCTGAATAAATCATAATAAGCACTGTTCGCTGATAAGGTGATACATAACTTCTGATTTGTGTTTATTTCAAAAAATTGAGATGCAGTCACACAGTATAAATGAAAACATTGTATTCCCGCACTGAAACATTTGTACAACATTTCTTCCCTTTCCTTTTCACCCATTCCTTTGCTTCCATCAGTTGTTCTTTACACCCTGCCATACTACCCAGACATATATATCCTTCAGTATATAGTGGATTAGGGTGCAAAGCTTCTGTTTTATCTCATTGAAGGAGCACATGGAAGAAAACGATGCTTTTCTTTGATACTACTCCACCAGTGCTACGGACTTCAACAAGTGGCTATTTGTTTCATACCTACACCTCACCCAGTTCAGCATTAACAATGGATGGGGAAAAAATACGACGCAATGGAAATAAGTTCGGAAATTCTTGAGAGAAGTGCAAGGGAAATTTTACAAATCGGTTTCCAACGTTTTTAACCTCTGGAATAAATAAGTTATATTTTAAATATGCCCGTTATGGGGCATATCATTATCAAGTGCAGTTATTGCAATTTGCAAGAATGAATCACTTGTTCATATTAAGTCAGCAATTACAGCAAATGTAACCAAATGCCAACAGTATATGAATAAAACTGTTTCTGGAAGTACTACCTATAATGTCATAAAATATTCTCTTACTGTAGTTATGGAATCAAGTTGCTATAGAAAATAATGTATAAGGCCTAGTGCACCATGAGACTATCACGCTGTAATTACGCAAAGTTCAATAACTTTTGTAGTACTTTTTTTAAGCTCTACTAACGTCGTAAATATATTATTTTTATCGAGAATTTTCATAAAACATTACAGAATATATTGAAGACGTCGATTATAGTGTTAAAAAAGAGCTTTTATCTACCACTTTTTCAGTGACAACAATACATTCGGCGAAAAATAAGTAACTCCAGGAGAATTACTCATTTTTAGAAGGATTAGGATTCCTTCAAAGTTTATCAGGATAAATGTCAGTATCATTTCAAATATAAACGTTCAGTCTTCTTTCATCACGGAAAGACTACTAATTTAAAACTTACATGACATTATTTGTCTCAAGTGGAAATTTCCATCATGTACCATTTATTTCTGAAGAGGCATTCTACCATAAAATACAATCCCGCAATTGTACATTTCTGCAAAATGGTGAATGTATTAAAATCCCTCCTATACTGTATATCTCTATCTCTCTTGTACTGTACTTATTTCTCAGCCTGCACTTGATCCATCAACATAATCCTGGCCATTAGCTTGAAAAAGTTTGCTGTAATTTGACGATTACTCCTCTCAAATGTCTCTTTAATTAAAAAGGTTGTTATATATTATTTTCCTTTGTACGAGGGATTGGATTACGTATGAAAAAGTTTCTTGGGAGATAGGACACCGGACAGTTTGGAGATCTACAGCAGAGGATGTGGAAAAAAGTTGCTTCCTAACTGACAACAGAGAGTTTGTTTGTTGGAGAGGAGTTTCCTTCAATGTTGAGAAAGGTTACATTTTGAAAAATTACGAGTTTTGTTTACACTGACATATGTACATCTGGGAGGAAAAGAGCAAAGTCGATCTCAACAAGGGAAATTCTTTCCATGCAGTATACGAGTTTTTGAACTAAGTTATTTGTAAATTGCAACAAGATTAATTTAATTTAAAGCATATTAAATGACTAAATGATTTATTTACGATATGTCTGAGTACAATCAATGGTGCTCTTTTTTCATTACGGATGTATCAAGACAAATAATGTTGTAAGAGTAAATATTGGATATTGGAATGCTTAATCGCTGCAAAACTCAAGGATTACCTTTCGCTGTTTTAAAGCGCCAGGTACTTGAAGAGTTAGTCAGCTATTCTAAAATATTCTGAGAATTTCATAAACATGTAATTTCCTTACTTTATTAATATAAGGAGCGGAATATGGACTATATATACCGGGTGATTATAAAGTCACTTTACTTTTGACATAGGCCTTTTCTTTAATAATCAACAACTTATATAGA
>JAQIWE010001452.1:0-15837 GCA_034698565.1 Campodea plusiochaeta
AATCCCATACGTTATTATACTTTTAATTAAAGAGTTATAAAGTAGCCTCAAATGATCAACTGATGATATTGGTTTAGTTAAGAATTTAAACAGTCCAAGACATCTGTGCACCTTCGCCGTTAAATGGTCTATATGTTTCTTAAAAGTAAAGTTTGACTGAAAGAAAACTCCCAAGTCTTTTATTTCGGTACATCGATCTAGAGTGTTATTATTAATGTGATAATCGAATTTTGCTGTGTTTACTAGTTTAGAAATTGACATTACTTTGCATTTGGAAATATTTAGTGATAAGTTATTACATATTGACCATTGGTGTAATGAATCGACATCTCTTTGTAGTTCTAAGCAATCGATTTCAGTATTTATTTTACGATAAATTTTAAGGTCGTCTGCGTAAATTAAGCACTTTGAGGAAAAATTCGAAACAATATCATTAATAAATATGATAAACAATATAGGCCCTAAGACAGAACCTTGGGGAACACCACTGGTAATTTTTGTATAACTAGACGAGACATTATTATAGATTACTCGTTGCTTTCTATTGCAAAGATAAGAAGTTAATAGTGAAAATAAATTCCCTTGAATTCCTAAAGCTGATAATTTAGAAAGTAAAATTGTGTGGTCCACAGTATCAAATGCTTTACTGAAATCGGTGTATATTACATCGACCTGTGAACCACTTGTTAAAGATTGAGTTACAAAAGAGGAGAATGTTGCTAGATTTGTAATAGTTGATCGCCCTTTCATGAACCCATGCTGTTCCAAGGAAATGTAATTAGTGAAATGAGAACGAAGGTGAGCAGAAATAATTTTTTCGAATATTAAAGATAAGACGCAGAGTTTTGATATGGGTCTGTAATTAGAAAAAATATGAGGATTCCCTTGTTTGGGAATTGGAATAACATCTGATTCGCACCAGACTGATGGAAATTCTCCTTTTGATAAGCAATGATTAAATATGTAAGCTATCGGTTCCGCTAGTATGTTGCAGCAAAGATGGTAAAAAATATTCGGAAGTTTATCGGGTCCTGAGAAATTATTTTGTTTGCATTTTTTCAAAATAGGTATAATCATTTCAGGTATGATATCGATGTGAGACAAGATGCTATTATCTGTTGAAACTAATGATGGTAGGTATTGTACTGATGAGGTTCTAAAAACACTGGAAAAGTATGAGTTAAATTCTTCCGCTATCTCTTTGTTGTCTTCAATTAGTTTGCCTTCCTTTATGAAATTTGTTTGAGATTTTTGTTTAGAAGGTCTGCATTCCCGAAGCCATTCCCAAATTTTAGATGAATGTTTAAAGTTTGGACTTGAATTTAAATCATTATAATATGCTTGTTTTTTCAGTATTATTTGTTTTTTACATTCTTTCCTAAGAATTTCGTAATTTTGTTTAGCGAAATAATTTGCTGTTTTTAAGAATTTTCGTCTGCTATTGTTTTTTTGATTAATTAATTTGCGTAATTTAGCATCCAACCATGGTGCTGGCTGCCGAGTTTTAGAGGTATTTTCTTCAAGATAATATTTTGGTACATGCTGGTCACAGATATTAAAAATTATGTTATAGAAAGACTTTACAATAGAATTTATATTTGTGATATTTTTTAGATTTTCCTGCCATTTTACTTTTGAAAGAGAATTAATTATGTTTTTCCAGTCCGCTTTATTCCAGTTATATGCTGGGATTTTATCTTGTTTTGTTTGTTTTACATCGTCTCCTTCTTTTGCTTTGAATCCTATGAAGTATTCAAATCCTGAATGGTCGGATCTAATAAGAGGAGGATCTTCACAAGTTACTTCCAGAACTTCTGGATATTTAGAAAGAAGGGCTAAATCTAAATAATTTTGTTTTCGAGATGGAGTATTTACAAATTGCATTAAGTTGTTGCTTGAAATAAATTTTATAAATTTATTTGCTATTTTATCAAATTCGATAAAATTTGGCTTTAAAGGCATTCCTTTTCCACTCCACTTGAGATTTGAGATGTTAAAATCTCCTGTAATCATAACTACATCATTTTGTTCATTGATTTCCTTAAAAGCGAGTTCAAGAGATGCATAAAATTCATTTAAGCAATATTCCGCGTCGTCCGGAGGTATATATACTGTACATAAATAAAAGGATCCATTTTTTAGATAGTTAGTAAGCTTAATCCAAACTATTTCCAAATTTGTTTCAAAATTTGAACAACGACTTGCTTTTAAGTGATTTGAAACTGCCAGTAAAACACCCCCGCCTTTACTTTTTCGCGAAGTATTTACATTTCTGTTGCGATAAAAAAGATCATATGTAGAGGGAATTAATTCATCCAGATAAGAGGATTCATGAAGCCATGTTTCAGATATACCGACTATATCAAAGTTTTCTGAATTGAGTAGAGATATGAAATCATGTTTTTTAGTATTTAGTCCGCGAGAATTCTGATAGTACATGATAATTGACTTCAAATTGTTAGAAGTGTCATTTTTATGAATTGAAGAAATAGGAAATGGATTTTTATATATTTCACTATCACAAGTATTACTTACACTGATTACTTTATTATTAACTGTTGAACTATTTGCCGTTTTTCTGTCTTTGTGATTATCGAGGGAAACTGGGATACTTTGGTTTAGAAAACGGCATGAACTTCAGTTATCTTGTGCTTGGTGGTCAAGAAGCACGTTGTATACATGTCCAAGTAATGTAGAACCTGCTTTATTTAAGTGCAATCCGTCACTACTCAGGTGTCTATTTCTGAAGCATATTCGTGGATCAATAAACGGAATGTTCTTCGAGTCACAGAAAACTTTGATAGAAAATATGCTTCCCCAATTTCCCCAAACTTTGATAAAGATATGCTTCCCCAATCCAGATTTGACCCGGGATCTCCAGCACCCCAATCTAGAGTCGTATCACTAGACCAATTAGTGATATAAAACATAAATATATGTATGGTGAAAATGATCAATTGTAACAAATAACTTTCGGCAAAGCAAAGCTTGGAAAAATACGATACAGTAGTTATGCACGACATGATTCTTTCCTATAACTGAATAATAAATTATATACGGGAAACAGCACAAATATTACTTTAAAAGAAAAAAAAAATCGCGGTATTATTGAATGACTTCTTTTTAAAATATGCTGTAATTTGATAACCTTGAATTGTTATTTTTTTTTTTTTTTTATCAACAACAGGATAATACTTTAATTTGAAAATGTATTAAAATTCATAAAACTGGTTTCTTATTGATCTACTACCAAGCTCTACCTCAATCGATTGAGAAGTATACTAATACACTTGTTGCTTACTATATACATGTAGGTAAAATCAACCATTACACTGTTAATCAGAATATAAATCGCTAAGAAAGTAAGAACCGAAATATTCCGGTTTTGAAAGATGTTCGATCTAATCACCGGCAATGTCTAAGGATTTTATTACTATACAAATTAGCGCAAGACAACGGGTTTCATGTTTTACATTATCTTGTTTATGTTCTTTTGCACAGCGAGTCGCATTCTATTTACAAATATACTTAATTTGTGTCTTAAGATTCTTAGTATGTTATTGTTTACTTTTAGCAGCAAGCAGCATTGATATGATGTTCACATCATCATTATTATTATTTCTTTTTAGAGCATGGTACAAAGCAATGACCCTTGAACTATACAAATAATAATATAAAGTTAACATACAGGGTGCCCTCCCCCCCTCCCAAATTGCACCTATTTACAAAACGTAATTTCTCAAAAATATGGGAGCTTCATTCATAAAATAAAAACTAATTTAAAGGTCTTATATAGTTATAGTTTTATATATAGTTTTATAACAATATTGTTGCCGGATTACAGCCAATAAGGCCGTACATAAGAAAACCTATCCTAAACGAAAACTGTGAAAAAAGGTAAATTGACATATTTCTCATTTCATTAAAAATAGTAATGAAATGGAGAACAAAAAATAATTTTACATGAACGACTGAATTTGAAATCCATTTACGTTTGTGAAGACGACCTATAATCTTCATCACTATTTGGTAACCGCATTTCCAGAATACATTTTAGAGTTCTTCTCCCGAGAGAGATATTTTTTTCATTGTTGAACGAGTGAGAAGTTATGACGAAAATAGGTTGACTTCACGCAGACTATAGAAGAGATGTTGCTTTCTCTCTTTTCTGATGAGAGTGTCGTCATGCATATATAGTGATATCAATGACTCTCTAAAATTTGATAAGGGTGACGTCACATTATCTGCGCTGTATCAAATCTTCTCACTAGTTTGGCCATGCTTTTCTTTTCAGGGGAATGTATCTCGGAGCTGGTCGCATCTAAAGAGATGATTCAAATTAATAGACCCAAATTTAGTCATTATTTTTTTTTGTTTTATTACTATTTTTACTGAAAAGAAAAATATGTCAATATACCTCTTTTGAGAACTTTCGTTTAGGGTATATTTTATATGAATGGCTGCATCGGCAGTAAACCAATAAGAATTTTTATAGAGTTATATATTGCTGGAAAGAGAATTGCAAGAACTTTGAATTGGTTATGTTTTATGATTGTAGTTCCCATAGTTATTGACTAATTACATTTGGTAAATAGGTGCAATCTTTGTGGGCTACCCTGCTGTATACGAGGGAGTTTAATAAATATTTTGGAGTTTAATTTAAAAGGGAGTTTAATAAATATTTTTCAACTTGCTTTGTTCAAAATTTATTTCACTCACACAAAAATCAAAATATACGTTGATCTCGGTTTCTTTCAATATTCGTGATCACGGTCACGACTGGTTTCGTAGGAACCCTAATTTTCCATAAAAATGTAATGAAGTTTCTTGTTCATTTGATAATTTCTTGAAATAATTTCAAAATGCAAGGGGTCAAATGTCTCGCATTCCCATTTATATACGGCACCTCTCACCTGCACTGTCTTTTCACGTCACGATTGAGTATGTGACATCTTCTATAATGACCTGTATTCGTGCTGTGACATTTACAGCGGATAACTATTTGGACATGATAAATTATAGTATTTTAAAGCAAATATGTATTGGTAGCGAGGTTCTATATAATAAGCGTTATTTTTTAAGAATAACTAATTTATTTTGTGAAAGAATAATTTCTTGATCATTTCCTAAGAGAAAAAATATCTTCTCTTAAAAATATGAAGTTGATATTCCAGAAAATGAAGAAAAAAAATGTCGTTTAGTTTGAACTTTTCCCTTCTTACAGTGTATGATCTCACTGACTTATTTTATTTTACTTTTCTTCCGAACTTGTCTTTGGGGGAGGAGGAGGAGGGGGGGGAGGACAACCCTAGTTTGATATAAATAAAGGATTGACTCATTGAATATGTTAATTTTCATAATTGCTAATTTGTTATACTTTTAAATAACATCCATCTCTTACGACAAGTAGAAGTTTGACCAAATCATCTTCTAAATTCTCAATCATATAATTACATGTTATTCGCGATTTTTATGTCTTCACGGCTGGTTTCGTATTAGTGGATCAACACGTTTCATATTAGTGGGATATAGGAGTAGTTGTATTATAAATAAGAAACAAAACTATGTCTGTGAACAGTTAGAAAACCGAAGTCTGTAATTATCAGAGGATAGGTAATTACACTTTATGTTATCCCGCAGTCTCATAATTTGAGAGGAGTTTTACTTTAATATATTATCGAGGTTGCCAGAGAAGTTTAATGAAATTGATAATATTATGGAGAAAAAAAATATACTTGACAAAATAGAAGCAGTGAATAATTTCCGATATTGCCAGCAACTGTGAAGTTTTTGTCTTAGCAATGTTCGATCAAAGACTCGAACTCAGTCAAGGGTATCTTGGTTACAGTCTGGTAAGGCGAGATCAACTGTATCTGGTTTAAGCCGAATAACAGCCAAATTTCTGTCGAAGTTAGTAATGCTCAGCTGCCAGGACATCGTTCACAGTTCATCGATGTACGTGTTTCAAAGTCTTATGTACATCTTTTTGTACAGTTGTATAAGCATCACAACCATTGTTAGAAACCTGCATTATCTTTCAATTGTCCTCAGAACAAGTGCATCAGATATTTTACTTGTCCTTTTGAAGAAATCAGTTGTCTCCTATTATGATTCTTTTTAAAAGGATACCCATTGAAGTTTAAATCTCGAATGTATTGCTCATGTTTTGATAAAATTCAGTAATACAGTTTTAATATGTCAAAATAAATTATAAAAAGTACTGGTATTACTAAAAGAAAATCTGCAATCATCTGAAAATGCCCGAAAGGTTTCCTAAAACGAATAGTATTTACGAATATACTATAACAACATGACTTCAAACTCCGTTAACAACTCTTCTTAAGCTATTTGCTATTAATTTATTATAACAAATTTAATAAGACTAAAAAAATGACTTGAAAACAAATCTATGAAATTCGATAAAAGTCTCCTAAAAAGAACTATTATACAGTCGCGAATTAATGCTCCAAAAACGAATTATTACGCTAGCGGAATATATTCCAAAACGAAGTATTTCGGAAGCTGAGAAATGCTCCAAAAACAAAGTATTACGTCTGCGGAGAAAATTCTCCCCAAAACATTAAGATAATAAAGCCGGAAAAAGTGTAGATAAAGGTTCCGAAAACGATGTATTACTATACGTCAATAAAACAAGTGAAATATTCATGTTTTGATATGGAAAGAATTAGTTGTCCTGAGGACAACCTTGTTTTTGAAATTGGTTGTCCTTTGAAAGAAATAGTTGTCTTGGGACAATAGGACAACTTGTAATTTCAAACACTGATCACAACCATTTGAGAGAATAAATATTTTTATACATTTTAAAATCTCTCTATTGTGGATTTCTTATTTCTTATCAGCTCAAATTTACTTCGCTATTCCAAGTATGGTTTATAAACGTGGAACAGGGTAACCTTACGTTTAGAAGAAAATAGTCATTGAATATGTCATTGATATAATTGAATTGTATGTTTTTACTGTTGAATTAATTTCGGAAACATTCTCTCATCCTTTAATTTTCTTCAATATCTGCGAGGTGGTTATCGTTGCTCTGCACCTATTTATACTACTATCAGTCTGCTCTCTGTAATTAGAAAATGTTATTTCCACTGACCATTAAGTGATGTTAGATTCCATTCAAATATTTACACTATAAAATTCCTAATGTTTTTATATTTATTTCTTTGAAATATTCGTATATGAGAGTTCCTATTAAAGGAAGTGTAAAAAAGACTATCTTCTGTTACACCACAATCTAAATTTCTGGCAACTCCCTCTGTATGTACAACCGGTTTCATTCACATAAATGTAAAACTACCTCAACATAAAATGTGTAAAACCATCAAAAGTTTATCCAGCAGTCTTTGCATAATATCAATAACGATGACAAGTTCTGATGATAGACCCTTTCTTGAAAGGATATCCTCCATTATTTATGGGGAAACCGAAGATGTTTTAAATTATCCGAAGTTTTTTCGGGATTATTTTTATCTCGTAATTCCAATGTCTGTTATGTATGTATTTCTCGTGCTTTCAATACGGAAATTGATGTCTAATAGAGAGAAATTTAATCTTCGTTGGCTTTTGTTTGCGTGGAGTTTCAGTTTGTGTGTTTTCAGTTGCAAAGCTTTTCTTGCAGTTGCTGTGGATATGATTGCTATGTGGAGAAAACATGGATTTCAACATTTAATATGTACCAAATGGTAAGTGTAAAATAGTGACAGATTTTTCTTCTCTGATTGACATTTGATGTCTTTTGATGGTAGAATAAAAATCTTAATTTTTTTTGTTGTTTTGCTCGAGGAATTTTGTAAACTTGTTCTTGAGATACGTAATACACGAATATGTGCTCAATTATCATTTACATTAATATGTACACTATTCTTATTGTCATGGAGTTTACACTCCAGATAAATCTGTATATTGATATTTTATAAACTATGAAAATTAATAAGGATATTGCAATATTTGATCAAATAACTTACATTGAAATTTATCTTCTTTGCTACGAATGGATTATACCCGTAACTCATTATGAAAAAGACAATATTCAAAATAGCTATTCAACTTGGGAATACCCGTTTTCTATCTACATTTAAAATGCCCAAACACCTTGCAAACGTTTTTTTTTTTAAATTATCATTGTCATAATATTGGAAAAGAAGTATAAAAATCACGGTAGTATATTCGTGTTTTGTATATCTGATAATACTCACATTACACTCATTTCCCCTTATTACATTGTTGGCCACCTTACTAAAAATTATCTTTAAAAAAAGAATAATGTGCTGAAAGTACGTATATGTAAAGAAGTATGGCAGTGGCACAAAGTTTATGAATGTGATAATCATTAATTGTTTTGAACGTACCGTACAATACGTTTACAGTCATATATCCAAACTATTTTTTGTTGCTTCAAATTAACAATAAAATTATAGTTGTCATGATCGTCATTGCTTATTTTACGTAATCTATGATAAAAAATACTATAAGGTATGTACATCTCTAATTTAGATAGTTTCATTTCACTTCTTTAGTATCAAAATTTCGTTTATTTCAGTTGTACTACATAAGTAAATGGGAGTAAATAATAGCTGATACTACTTGTTTTACGAGTTGTACACATTCTTTGCCTTACTATATTGTAATTTAAAACTGGTTTCTGTTAATGCATTGCAATTGCAAAGATAAGATGATTTACATCTTAAATTATAGAAGAAAGATGTTCATACAAAGAAATGGGAGTAGTAATATGAAACCAGAAAAGTGCAGAAATATTATTTTCTTGAAGTGAACAAGAAAAGTGTCACCACCAGAATACACCAGAATGGAATTCTATTCATCGATAAATTTACTGTTCGAGTTTTTATTAAAAATTATTTTCTTATTCAGCAATATAGCCTATATTGAATTAAATGTTTATTATAATATGAATAAATTTATGCTTTTTGTAACACTACGTTTGCTGATCGTGCGTTGTGCAACACAGCCTCTTTTTGCGAAAGCTTTTTCGAGTTTTGATGGTTTGCTCTTTTTGGTGTTAGCATGAATTTTGTCATAAATACATAGAGGAAAAAAACATGAACAAAATTAAAAAGTAAAAACATCACGAGAAAGTCACAATTAAGTAATCTGAAATTTCAGGGTTTTTTCCATTTAGTTTAAGTTTGAGTGATTATTAAAATTAATCATGCATTCACTCATATTAGAGGGCAGTTAATTGTGACGACAGTAGTATAATCATTCTGACAGTCACTTATTTAAAAAAAAATCTTATCCCCTCTCTCTCCACACACACAAACATTCTCATCGCCCTTCGTTTTTCCAAGAGCTGTGTTGGAAAAGATTATTCCCGCTGTGAAAAAATACTCCTTTAATCCTATAATATATAGGTAATGTCCTAGAATATACAGAGTGCTTATTACGGAATTCGGCTTTTCATTTCTATCAAAATCACAACTATTATTAATTTATTATTTCTCATTTTAGGTTTCTGGGCAGCTACAATTCGTCTTACTGGATCACTTTATATTTATTCTCCAAAGTATTGGAATTTGGTGACACGGTCTTCATCGTTTTAAGGAAACAACCATTACTTTTTCTACATGTTTACCACCATATTTCAGTCCTGGTTTTCAGCTGGTATCTTAATATGAAGGAAATACCATTGACTTGTTTCTTTGGCGTTATAAATTGTTTTGTTCATACGATAATGTACGGTTACTATGCCTTAAAAGTGTGCCAGGTTCGAATACCAAAATCTGTGTCTATTGTTATTACGTTCGTTCAGTTAAATCAAATGATAGTTTGTTTGCTTCTCTTGCTTTATAGTTTTCAGTTACAGCAATCTGGCGTTTGTTATACAATGAGTACTGGTATCATCAATTTCTCAATGTTTATTTATTTAAGCTATTTTTATTTGTTTGGGAATTTCTTTTATCAGTCGTACATAAAGAAAAACGTTGTTTCGGTGAAAGTGACAATAAATAAAAAGTGTTGAGTAAAAAATCCTTTTGTTTTTATTTTTTACTGAGGAATTTGGTTATAATTATAGTCTGCAGTATCTTCTTTTATTTACTGCAGGGCTACACAACAAAAAAGGTAGAAAAGTATAAGACGGTTCATTAATTTTTTTTAAATTATCATATTTAAAAAAAAAAAAAAGTTGATGTTGATTCTTCACCAAGTTTCAATTCTGCTCAAATCTATTAAACTTTTCGTAACTCACAATAGCTTTCAATGACAATTATTTTTCCAAAGCACTATCTGGGGGACCGCGGTATTAGAGAAATACTTTGCTAATATAAGGTAATAGTGTCTACTTAACACTTATTTTGTTCAATCAAAATGCCTTGGCAGATTTCAAGCTTTTAAAATTGTTAACGTTTTCATGTGGGACAAGGTGGAGTTTCGGCAAAGTCTGTGACTCGGCAGTATATAAAACTGATTCGTCTTATTAATCAGAAAGACGTGTGGAAAAATCTGAATCTTATACTACTCGAGTCAGCTGGTACAACTATTAAGTCTATCTGATTTTGAATGTTATAATGTTGATAAAAAAGTTACTTTTTTTCTATGGGAGAGAATATATGGCCAAATCAATTGACTCTATAACTGCTTAAAAAATAAAACCAAGTTGAGTTAAAATATGACTAACTCGAAAATCTAGCCAGTGATTTCTGTAAGTTACTCAATAATGGTTTATCGAGTTTTGTAACGATTTTAATTATTATTATTATTATTTTACGAGCAACGGTAAAATATTGAGAAGAAGGTTATATGAGCAACCATAGACACAAAGTAATTTGATTAACTACATTTCAACGTATTCACAACAACAATAAGTAGATAAATTTCTTTTATCTGAGATGGAACATATAAGTACCATAACACCTCTGATAAATAAATAGTAAATAACCCTTGATTACTACAAAAGTGAAAACTCTTCTACACTTTTCGAAAAAAATTGGATGAAGGAGACATTAGCCCTCTGACAAAGCCCAAGATCCAATTTTTACATTACATTTACACGCTATCTACAATATTGATGAAATTTTTACATCAACCTACGAATAATATTCAAAGCGGAGAGAAAACCCGGTTACCCGGATCATGGAGGGTGGAATTAAAATCCATTTAGAAATCAGTATCATATCATACCATATTTTAAAGATTTTTGAAATGGTCAAAATACTAAATTATTTCTTTACAGAAGGATGAAATCAATCACGTCCAAATTGAAACTATTTAAAGTATATTAAGCATTCATTCAGTTTCTAAAAGTCATATAAATAAATTTACATGACCTTCTCTATTTTAATATGCCAGCAAGTTTTCAAAGTTTAGATAATTTATCTTGTTTATTAAGCATAATCCAACAATACCAAACAACATAAAATACTCAATAAATGTTTTTGAATTAGAACAATAAATAAATTTCTTTATGTATACAATTTTCATGCAATATATCATAAAAGCAATCTTTATTCTTTTTATAAAATTATTTTAAATATATGATTAAAATATTATTATAAGTGATAAGCTTACTTTATTAATAGTACACGTCTAACATGTAACAAATGTTTCAAATAAAATTAAGCTTAGCCTGCACAACAATGCATGTAATTACGTAAATAATATTTCATTATCGCAAACGGCTTTCATAAAGTTCATTTATTGCGAAACGGAAATCACAAGTAAATTCCACAATAATCGTATTATATTGCACGAGAACTGAAATGTGGTTCTAGAATATAATAACAATTATTAACATTTCGCAATATCAATATTTTTTATTACAAAAAGTTAGACTTTTCTTTGCACGTATTTGTAGCGCAAGCAGTTTTAGTAGCAATTTGTACAGTATAGGGTGTTTCCTGTTAAAATGGGATTTGTAGAATATTTGAAGAAGATTCAGTGTCCTGATTTTGATAAACCTTTAGTGTCAGGAGGACCATGTGGATGTTCACTTAGAGCTGCAACATTATGGTGTGCCGGATTAGGATTGGTAAGAGAAATATAAAAATAATTTAAAATGAGTTGACAGCTTTCTTAAACATTCATCAATTGTTGTTTCAATATATTATTGCGAAATCTTCACCAACTCGGTTGTTTTTAAAGATAAAAGAATAGCAATTACCAAGAAGATGAAGGTTAGGTTTTATTTAGAGACGATATACATCAACGTTTTAGTCAAGTTTCATCGTTTTAATCTTTATCATATTCTACAGTCAACTTTACTAAAAAGAAAAAAAAAATAGAACTAAAAACTACGATTTTTTTGTAAGTTTGAGTTACGGTACTTCGTTCATAAATAGTAATATAAAATTTCATGCATGCTTGAAAAATAAATACACGTCATCAATCTCATCATCATACTATTTTTCTAAGTAAAATTCGACCATGACAGAATTAGTGAATTACTACCATGATATGTGTAATCTATAACACATTATTCTCTTGTACTATATCAGGAAGGAATTTAAAATTAAGTTTCAGTAGCCCATACAAATTTACCGTATTTCAGATATTGATAAAATTGTCAAGAAAGACTGATATACACGTATTACACTGTTAATATTTATATGGTTTAATTGGGTAGATGTGCTGAGAATTGAACACGACGCCTATGTCTTTCCAGGCGAGCGCCCTGACCACTTGGCCAACTAGCGATGCCCACCATTTTCTCCATGCTTTAAAGTTGTATTGACCAAATTTTTCTTTCTTTGTTTATTGTTGTATCGACCGCTAGGGGTTAATCCATCTATAATATTAACATTGTATACTGTCCTCCTTTCTCATAACACTTATTAAACTTTTCTGTATAGTTGCATACTTGCATTTTCATGTATTTAGATTAACAATTCGTTTGCTATAAACCTTCAAAAGTTGTCATCCTTCTTAAATTCGTCTTGTAAGACTGTAAGTAGGGTTACAATAGCAATGAAAGTTTATGAAAGAGTTTTTATGTATTAAGAAAAAGAAACGAAGCAATATATATATTAAAGAAATTTTATTTCGCTCTTCATATATTTTATGAAAGAGGTTTTCATATGATCCAAAATGGACTCATGGATATATCGATAATAAGTACAGTACCTATTCTGCAGATTTGTTAGTTAACTTCAACACCAGATGAAGATTGTGAACATCTTATTAAAGAAAATGATATATTCGAACAGTGGAAACTGGGGAATGACAGTTGCCTGGATATAGTGAAGATACTTAATTGAATTATGGGGATGAATTTTATTAAAGGGACTCGACAGCCAATTTTCTACTTTTTTAGGTCTGTTAATGGTATTTTCTACTGAATTTTTTGAGGATTTTGAAAAAAAAGAAAAAAAAAAAAGAACAAAATCGGTTAAGCCATTTTGGAGATACGCCCGCCCGAAGTTCACAGATAACACATGGAGTTACCTGTGAACCTCTATCTCAAAATCTCTCTGAGCTTATAACTTGTGAACCATAAGTCGGAATTTCTTCTTTTTTTAAAAGTCATAAAATAAATAAATTTATTTAATAAAAACTATTTGGTTGTTACGAAGCTATTAGATACTGAGATCCAAAAATTCACTTCACAGGTAACTCCTCTCTTGATGATTTTTTTTTTTACAAATCAGCATATTTCAAGAAAGGTAAATAGTTGGATGATAATTTTTATACCAAAAATAATAGAAAAATACGTACTATTAGTACAATAAAATTAAAGGAAATCTGTTTCCCTGTCCAGTCCCTTTAAGTTGAATGAAAATCAATAAATACAATGACACTTAATATCATTGTTTCATAGAATTACTAATTACTATTTTTTTATATTTTTCCATTAATCAAATAGTATTCACTGCTACCAAACTGTATGAACCACTTAATAATTGGCAAAAAATGACTCTCTCATATATTTTACAAATAATAGAGTTTTGGAACAACAACTGTTTTTTATTAACTCATAGGTCACTTAAAGGTAATATTGGATTCAGCATTGTTAGGATGTGGGATTTATCTATCATTCTGTCATCAATAAAAGGTAGTTACTATAACAATTCTGCTTTATATATATATTTTGTACATTTTTTTCTCTTTTCATGATGATAGAACTATAAATTTGTGTAATCAGTAAATAAAATTTTAATATATAGATGGAAACTATATAGTGACTTAATTTGTTAAATTGAAAGGTTTGGGGTATTTAGTCACCAAGGAATAGACATGGTATGGGACAGCTGTTTCGCCTTAGAACCTCTACGCACGGAGCAAAATGGAAACAGTTGTGAAATTGTCACAATTTTAGTAGAATAGTTGTACTTTAATTTACTATGTGAGTGAAATGATATCAAAATATAAATTATGCTTCTGATGCCAGTTCTAATATTTATGATCCATAAATGCAAAGAGAGTTTCAAACTAACTTAAACAGAGTGCTGTTATTGTTCGATATCTTTCTCTATTAAAAACGTTAATGATGATATAAAAACTGGGGTAGCTCAAGTGGGTAGCACTGACTCAACCGCTGGAGCAGATTGGCACCATTTTCGATATAGTAAATACGTAAGTTATACCTTTAATAATAATAATAATAAAATGATGATTCAGTGAACTCACAATAGTAGGTAATTTCCCGAAGTGGCATAAACACAATAAGCTTAAATTTGGCTTTCCATATACGTAAACCCGCAATTGTAGCAGTTAACAGTATTTACGTTAATCATTAGTTAAAATAACAATACAATTTAACCTTCAAATTTAAAAGCTCCATTAAAAATAATATAAACGCTTAGCGTATAAACTATTCAATTCGAAAGGTGTTAGAATGGGAATTTATATAGTCTAGTAGCGCACAGGTGACAATATATTATAGAAATGACTAACAATTTGAATTTTTATATAGAATTATATAGAATTAAGGATAAAAATCACCGCTTTCAATATTTTCACACAAGTGGTTTAAATAGTCAAAAAATATCCGCCATAAAGGGAGGTCAGAAGCTGCGTTTTATCATTGCAGTACTGTTGCTGGTCAATCTAGTTTGTTTCACATATAGTGCACTGAAGAAGGTACGTTCTGTTTTTCTTGATTCCTAATATAAGTAAGCAGGGATCCCGGAGCCGTGGGGCAGAGGGGGCGACCGTTCCTCCTGTTAAATTTGAAAAGGGGCGTCGTCCCTTCTGGAATTGCAAATAAAATTATTTCATAGAGATAAAATTCAGACAAATGATACTAATAATAATAAAACTGATTTTATTTAGAAATATGTGATCAAAATTCTTCAAAATATAGTAAAAATGGTCTAAAACAGTGATTTTTTACTGTAATTTTTCAAAATTTCCTTCGCTGTCGCCAACCTAATTACCTAAGTGGAGCTTCATGGATGGTCTCCGATAGCTCTTTATTTTCACCTTTTCTAAGTCTGATCTCGTCACCCTTCCGCCTTGCCGAAATGTAGTTCCGGGGTCCCTGTAATTAAGTCGTTAATTTGAATACACATCCATAAATATATATTTTTAACAATCTGTGAACAAGAATATTCTTGAATAATAATAGACTTATGATTTTTTTATTGTTAACATTGTAGTCTTTGTGAGATTTGCCAGTTCTTACTGGTTTAATACGGGGTGTCCAAATAAGAGGTTGCATTTTAATTTCATCGCTATTTTTTTTTTTGTCAAAGATACAAGTGAAATTTTTATATGGCTTCATCTGGACATACTGATGTTTAGTTATGGAGAGGTACAGTATCACTACAGTATATCACTACAGTATACAATACAGTATATTGTGAAAACCCACTACAAATATGGTGAATGTTTTGCAGAAACCGTTCGAAAAGTTCGAGTAGA
>JAQIWE010001453.1:0-15836 GCA_034698565.1 Campodea plusiochaeta
TGCTGTTTTTACTTTTCAGCTATCCATAAAAAGATTTCCCTCTCAATAGTGAATCTTCTTGGGACAGTCTTGTTACTTATTAGAAACGTAACCAAGTACCTTTAAGAGTTTCGTTTTTATTGTTATAATAAGGCATTTTGACAATGAAAGAACATAGTCGACAATTTACAATTATAATTTAAAAAAATGTTTTTAAGATGAATTGGTCGATTTATCGCAAAAGGAAAAAAAATCCGTTGAATTTTAAAGTTTTCATTGAAATTTTTTTTTCAGCTGAAGAAAATCGGGTTAAAGGGCATTTTAAAAAATTTGCGAAATTTGCGCAGTTACAAAAATTCCTTAGGAAAGGCTCTGGCCAGGAGGCCGCCCCAACCAGAACTCTTACTTACTTGTGTATGCCAGGAGGCTACCCCCTACTCTGTAGACCATACTTAATTGCTCCTGTCAGGAGACAACTCCCATCAGAAGCTGAAGATCCTTTCCGGCTGCTGTAACACATTGGAGTTTCGGTAAATATCCCTGGCTGGTTTCCTGAAAAGAAGATATTTTTATTACTATTTGTGTATCATTACATATTTAATGTAAATTCAAGGAACTATACTATATATTAGTGTTATATAACTTACCGAGTTTATGTGTAGTTGTTGCTAACATTCAAAACCCTAATTATATAAAACTGCTTACGAAATATCGCACTCGTCAGTATTTCCGTCGGGCCGTTGCAACTTTACTGGTGTCTTGTTTCAGACTCCACATTTATATAAAATCTATTTTTATTGAACATACGATATTAAATATAACTTTGCATTAAAAATATTATAATAAGCTTATTTAACATGAAATAAAACGTAATATTGTGATTCTTCCTACAGAAAACATTCTCCAGTTCATTTTTCTCCAAGCGAAAACTCTTTTGTTTCCCGCTTCTTAATAAACTCCTTACACACTGTTGTGTTAATATTAGAAGTATTGTAAACTTTGTGATATTACATTCTCTTATCATACCATTGTCCTCAAATAAAGTTAAGAGACGTTTAGTACTTGCTATATATGAAAGTCAAAGGTTGAATAGCAGAAGACAAGAGAAGATGAAAGTTCACATTCCATAGAACAATCGTCCCTTTGTAATGAAACTTTTACATGACGATTACGAGGACGTTGTTTATAGGATGACAGATGTTTAAGATCCTTTTATGCTCACAGTCTCTTGTTATGGTTGTGAAGTTCCTCATGTCATGCAGTGTTAATAGCGTAACAAGATTTTTTTAAGTACCTATTGTTACGTCAATGAATCTTTGTCACAGAATATATTATTTTAAGTATTCTTACACTAAGGGCCTTGGAAAGTTTCTGTATTGTTTTGAAACGTGATATTCTTTTATGTTATGAAATGAATATTATTATTTAAGATTAAATTTATTTATTCTCAGGAGAAAGAAAATTATAATGACATAATAGCAAGCATGAAAGCTCCACTAAACATATATTGTGTATAACTACTGATGTACAGTATAGCAAAAGCCTAATGTTAAAATAATGTTATAGGTATTTAATGATTAATATAATGTGTTGTTTGATGTTGTACGTAATTGTAAGATATAAATCAATAGGTATGTTACAATGAGTCCAAAGACAATTCAATTCTGAATTTGAAATCGTTTATTATTTTGCAACAAAATGTATCCCATCTGTTCACAGCATTCTTGAAAAATATAGTGAACGAATCTGCGGACTGATTTCTTACCCACCTACATTCGCCTTCAGCCACATACAGTAAGTATGATGGAATCATTTTTCTTTCAGCTGACCAGATATTCAGCACTTTCTACACCTATAGGAGCATTAGTTTCTTGTCATAACAGAATGTTAACATAATGTATGACCAAGAGTTTCATTTTGCTATCGCTGATAGAACCGCAAAATAATTTTAAGATGAATAAAGCGCTCGTATCAGGTCACGCCTATTTAATAATATTAATATCTTTCAATCGTAATATTTATGGCACGATTTTCATTTACTTCATCTCACAACCAAATAACCCATTTAAAACTGAAAAGTTAGATCGTCAAACTGAAACCCATTTGTATAAGATCAGAACATTCCCTACCGAAACAAATCACATATAACACCTTCAAACACATCAAATTTAATGTTCACCATTCCAAAGCAAAAGTATTTCCTCTATGTCTAATTCCAGTACGATTCAACCCCACTTTTCTACCCACAATTTAAACAGAATAAAAGCTACTCTCACGGGCAATGGCAGCATTTCGTCTTCTGAACGGAATAAATATAACCTGTTTATATTTTCTCTTTTCTTCTATTCGTAAAGACAAAGGAAAGACAAAAGAAAAACCGAACGAAGTCGTTTCCATCTTCCTCACGTACTTGAGATTTTCCAAGAACTTGTGCAATAACAATAGCGGGAAGTAACACTTTGCCCAATGTGTCTTCTTTCCCCTTTTACAAAAATCAGGGTCGTAAGAAAAGGAGGAATGAGAAAGGACTGACTTTCTGTGATAGCAGAGGAAGAAAATACATCTAATTTCTGTGTTTTCACAGATGTTTCATTATTATGACGAAATAAGAACAAAAATATGTGCCTGATTTTTTTATGAAATATTTGCATGATAACTTATTATGGCTGTCTTCTCCACTAAAAGAGTCGTGTACAGTAGCTTCCATACAAAGAAGACAATAAAATTAAGTCCTCTGGAGAGCCTGGTCACTTTTGTATGAACAAGAAACTCTATCTATTATCACTCTTGCTAACGGGAAGGGTTCCAGAATAATCAAGTATCAGTTATGGATACAACACTTTTAAAAAAATAGAATAGAGTATATATATTTTTTGTTCTGTAGCCATGCAATGTTCTTATTTAATCAACTCTCGTTATCAACTCCCAGAAACATAAGAAAGCGTGAAATGGACTCAGTAAGTGAAGATGTTTTATGCTTATACATTTTTTAATTTGATATAATTTTTATAGCATTTGACAACATAGAAAGGGAAAACACTCCAACAATGATTGAAATCACGACACAAAAAGAAAGGAACTTTTTCATATGGGAATATCACATTAAAAGAGCATCACTCTCATACATCATTAATAACATTCATTTGCTACCATAACTTCTTACATCTTGTTGTAAAGCAAAATTATTACCAATTATTGCAGCTTTCTTAGATATTGGATTATCTGGCACTACAGCTTATCTTTCCTTGACTTTGTTATAACCAAATATTATTATAACCTATAAGATTGCTCTATATTTAGATTTGCTGAACAATAATTTATTTTATATATACACGTAAAAGAAGTCAACAGCGAATAATTCTTAATTACACCAAAGTACTGAACAACACTCCTCTATCAGTAACAGAAACAACCGTGTA
Source organism: Campodea plusiochaeta (assembly GCA_034698565.1). Lineage (NCBI taxonomy): Eukaryota > Metazoa > Arthropoda > Diplura > Rhabdura > Campodeidae > Campodea > Campodea plusiochaeta. The sequence continues at coordinate 3,399 of JAQIWE010001453.1, forward strand.
TTCTGGAAATCACATTAATCAATTTTCACTCTTATTCCCTTCTGATGTGCATACACTGCTTTATAGTCTACAACGTATTATATAGTTATAGTTACATTTATGGAATCTGCTATGGGTTGAACGGGTAAACCAAAGCATCCAATATCCAATCAATCAATTTATCACAATTCATTCTCTCTATTTATCTGTGTATTTTAGTCAATGTGATTGAATGCTTAAATAATTTATTTTATCATTAAAATTAGGAATATTTAGAGTATTTAATTTACTGTTTTATACATCTATATAGTTATATATATACATAAAAAGTATTTTATATTATTTGAACAATAATGTATGATCTTAATATTCGCTGAGAAAGTAGTTCTTTGATAAAGTACGAGGCGTGTCCTGAAAGTAAAGATACAAATGATTTATCGCGTATGATTTACAGGAAATATTTTTATGCACAAGTTGAGTACACAGGATTAAACATTGAACATTTCTATTTCTTTTAAGTTTATTTGAAGTTATCACCCCTAGTTAAACTCGAGTAATACGTGCTCGAAGAGACTGTGTCTTGGCGTCATCCATATATAAAATCCCGCCAAATGCTTTTATTTATTGTTTTTCAATTAAAAGGGGTGATTATATCCAGAGAATCCAGGATAATTCATAGGGAAATTGTTTTTATTTATGAGCACATTATGAATCGACATTAATATAACAAATTTGTGAGTCCATTTGCTCGATTTTTTGTCAATTCTGTGAATAAGATCAAAAAATACTTCAGCGGGCTCCTGCCACACCCTTTAAGGTTTTTTAATGAACTTCGGTAAATGATAAACCTGCGACCAGAGAATTCAAACCACCATTTTGCTTACATTTTGTTGACTCCGAATGTGCTCCTAAATAAATAAATAAAAAATCTATGAATTTCTGCCATTATACTCATCTTTTGCTTTTATAAACCATATAAAGAGGGAGGATCTCGGACTTGGTGGGAATTTAGATCGACACAGTCACTTCGAAAGCGTGTTATTCGAAAAACACTCAGCGTAGCGATCCCAAATAAATGAGAAAGGAAAGAGAAAAGTTCAATGTTTAATTCAGTGTACTCAACTTGTGCATAAAAATTACTACCTTCGAACTATATGCAATGTATATTTACTTTCCGGACACGCCTCGTATAATATTATTAATATTATTCATTATTAAAGAGCATGAAAATTGGAATATTCACCTTCTCCTTTCTCATTTTACAATTATGTTTCGTTTACTCCAATCTCTTCTTATGATAATTTGACTAAATATAGGGCGAAACGAAATGAAAACATAATTATTTTAAAGTGAAAAGATGGACAAATACACATTTTAACTTCTGCTGCTGTAAGTTTTCTCAAAAGTCTGCTTTCGGTCCTTTAGAAAGAAGTTTTCTTTTTCCTTTTGTGTATGGGTGTGAAAGAAAAACGACATATTATAATATGTAGAATGAATGGGAGAAAAGTTTCATTATGCAAATGTACTGTAATTAGAGAATACTTGTGGGACGGTGACAAAGGTTTCTGTGTCAGATCAAAGATAGAGAGTCAATTTATTTTGCAATGGTGTACCAATAGTGAATCTTGATTTACATTTAAGGTGAGATGGAATATCCCTTTGTCCTTCTATACTGTTGGAAGTAATTAAAGTTAGAAGAATTAGTTAAGTTGGTGATACTGGTAATTACAGCAAGAGTTAAAGATGGGAAGTTGAAATGAGAAAGTGTATATGGACAGCGATTGTTGTTTTCGTTTCAGAAGAGCTGATTATGAGACACTGTTTGATGAATTTTGTGTCACATATTTGAATAAATGAAATAGCATTTATACTACTATTGCTTCTTTATATATTATAAATATTCTATATAGTAGTTTATCTTTTCAAGATAAATAAATTTCAAGGAATTATTTCAGTACAAAATGGATACATTTTCTCATTTATGTTATCACCAATACTCCAATAATAAAAATAAAAATATATTATGATGATGAGTTTTAAGAAACCCAAACACATTGTAACGTTATTAAACAATGAATGCTGTTATCTTCGTCTTGATACTCGTGAAATTGAATATTTCCGTAATTTTGGTTCACAACATGAACATTGTAAGGTTGGTGTATTTAATGTTACATAAAGGTATATACAGTTACATAATTATTGGGGTAAGAGTAGCAATAATGTATCATTAAGTAAGACATAATTATACAATTATAATGTTCGTATACTGTTTGGTTAAAATAATGTTTCATTTTCAGTAATTATAGTATCTAATTAAAATTTAGTTTCATTTATTGTGAATCAGTAAGGACATTTATCATTTTAAGTGGTACAATTTTGTTTTATTAAAAATCATTTGTAAATGTTGAATACCACATTTATATAATATAGTTAGTTCCTATATCAAAAAAATTGTAACTTTCTCTTCAAATACAACATACAAACACTTGGACCGGTTTCCTGAACATTGAAGAAGTCAATTCTCTATTTCTGTGAGGTCTTCCTCCGTTTGTTCATAGATAAACCCATTATACTCTGGATAGAAGGTCGTACTGATAACTTCCCTCACTATTTCAATATGAAAGTACAAATTGATTTCCCAGAGGGAAATATTTGGGAGGAAATTTTGATCGTTCTGGAGAATATGCAAAGATTGCTGCGAAGTTTAGTATAGGTTATGTTGCTATAAGTTACATTGCTATAGCAGTAATGGTGAAAATTTATTAAAAGAATTATATTAAATGACCGGATCATTATATTAGTGAAAATCAATTGGTATACTCGATACTCGAATTTAATTCCGCCAAAGATCTTAGAAAAAAAAAATCATTGCTTCATTCGATTGCTTCATAAACATTTTTAAGATTCCTAATATTTTCAGAACCACGCCGTGATGTGGATGATTATTTAGAAAATTTCTAATAGTTTGTTGAATCGCCTTACATTTTACACATTCGAAGAAATAAAAAAATGCAAAACATTTTAATTGTTGGTGAATATACTGATTCAGTTACTCTAACATAATATGAATTATTTATAAATAAAGAGTATATGATTGGAATTTATGGGAAAGATGATAACTTTAAGTTTAGGGTGTTTTAAAATTTACTTCAGAGATAAGATGCCTTAATAGGGCATGCCCGTATATAGCTTTAAAGCATGTCAGTGCTGTAGAAATAAATATTAGCTAATGAATTATTCTTCTTCAATTTATTAATTAACAATTTGTTACTGTTTCTCCTAACAACATTATTATTATGTAACTAATGAATTGGAAATGTTTTTGATTTTCCAAGTAATTTATGAAAAATTTATTTTAAATAGAGTAAATATTCTTTTGACAGAAAAGTCAACGAATCTCTACTTTTTAACCCATTTTTCACTTTTTGATACCAACTACTTTGCGATTTTACTAATTTCTCTGCTTATCGGCATCACAAACTTTGTTACTTTATATCCTGAACTTTTGGAATTATCGAAATCATCCCTCTTATATTATATCCTGCTGCTATACTTTTTCATAACCAATGTCCAGCTTTCATGTTCCTTTTGCACATTCTATATAATTTGTAATATCTGAGAAGTAGCGATGACATCCTAATCTGTTGTAAAACATGAAATAAGCAGCACTATATTCCTTCTCTCTCCCCCTATCTAGCAGGCAAAGGTTGTAGAGGGGTATGGGTCTAAGTACTCAGTGCCAGATTATGTACAGTCTGTAAATATACAATACGTTATATAAAAAAAGAATTCAGAAAAATAAGATTGCATGTTTATTTCTGGTTAATTGGTTATCGTATTAATTCAGGGGGATAATTTTTATAGCAGTTCAAAAACTACTGTATTTTAAACACTTTGTTCTCCTGAGACAATACCATCATATATATTAACATCGTGATTCAACTACTGAAATTGGGTTAATTTGATCGAATGCAGCAGAGAGATTAGATGACTCTGTAATGCAACGTTAATTAAACTTCGGTAATCGATAGTTTTGATGTCGGATATAATATATTTAAGTTAGCATATTTTTTCTTAAATCTAAAAATAATGCAAATAGCTTATTTTTAGAGCACTGAGCAATATATGACTCCGAATATTCAATATGATGAAAATAAATATATACTGACATATTAATAATTTATTTACTATGTAAGGTATTTCTGTATATATTTATTTTCATCGTATTTAATTCCCTTACGCTTTAATAATTGTTATTATGTAAAATGACTTAACATGAATTATTAAAAGATAAAATTGATGTACTGGTACAGGCCGCAAAATAATGTTTTTATAACGAAAAACTACAATGAAATTTAATTAGATACATTGTTATATCAGTAGCATGCATATTCCACGACCCAATTTACCTCTTTGTTAACACACAGTGGTTCAAGACTCCAAAACCCTTTCGGCCGAGAAGAGTAATTACAAATATTCTGGTCTCAAGAAGAAAAGACGAGAACGTCAACTATCTCTGTTCCAAATTGGGACGACACTTCACATGCGTTTCGTCTAGAGAAATTACTGGTTCCAAATTGTCCAGTTTCAAATCACCGAAACTAGTATTTTGTTCTTAAATCTTAATTGACATACTAAATGCCAGTTTCGGTAGAGGAGAGCTGAAGAGACAAAAATAATCTATTTCGGAAAGATTGAATGAAGTGAGAACGATTAGTTTTTAGGACGATTATTTTAATCATAATGATAAGTTTCTAATTTCCGCTGAAACACTGTATCCAAAACATTTCGAAGATGTGGTTAACAGCAGTATAGGTTAGGTTTATATATATCTTCCTCTAGTTATTCCGGCACTGTTATGGATGTGCTTAGCAAGTGCATGTGAATAGCCGTATCTGGTTGTGAATGCTAATTATTTCCTCCTTGTACCCAAGACCATATGTTGGACCATGGAAGGTATACTGCCCAGATGACGGAGGTACCCATTGCTCATCAGTGGAGATTCTGCTCCTGGGGTATTTAATGATCCTAATGATATGCAGTAGGCTTAGATTGTCGTTAAGTGGTGGGATATTTAATAGCTAATGAGAATTGGGATGTACTTGAGGATTATGGGATGGAAATTATTAATGCAGGATGCTTGCTCAACTTTATGGTCTTCAGTGTGCGATTTTTTTTCTGGAAGCTAATGTTCAAGATGTGATCCCAAATTTACAGATAGGCTATTGGTGTTACATTAGCTAATTATACTGAATTTCATGAAATATTAATCTCGAAGGAGCAATTTACGTGATTCCAAGAATTTCCATCAAATGTTTCTTTTTTTATTATTCCAATTTGACTTTATTTTTGTAAATATAAAGTGTATAATCTGAATACACATAAGCTGAACAGCTGCACATAATATATTTGTGATTATAGCATGTTTCTTACTTATTATTCTACCTTATTTACAGCATGAACACGCTTCTAAGAAACTCCAACTATAATGAACACTGAGCTACTTTAATTATTTAATTACGCTCGTATTGCGTTTATGATGGTTATGCTTCAAATCATATGAGTGAATATTGTGATTAAAAAAATAGTGATTAAAAAAAATCAGTCTAATATTGTGTTTATTCCCTTTCTATAAGAACACGTCATACAAAGCTTTTTTCCATTACATTAGAGGTTAGTATGAAATACAGTCAAATCTTGTTATGCTAGACGACTCTGTCAACTCTTTCTGCCATTTTGTGTTATTCAGGCATACCTATACTGTATAATTACATTATACAATTAAACTAATGTGGATATTGAAAAAGTTAATTTAAATTTTCAAAATATATAAGATCACATATAATAAGGGTTTATTAGTATTACGAGTTTGCTATGTGTTAATAAATTAATAAAAATAAGGAAAATATGAAATTATAAACAAATAAATAATTTTGACAAATATTTATTGATGAAAATATTTCCTTTCCTGTTTCCTGATGATCATAAAAACATTAGAGTCAAGAAGTTATCCTGGTCAATATGTTCTATTTCTCTTTAAGCTTAAGTAATAGCCTATCCCCTTCCGCAGTCCTGCTGAAACAAAAATACGAGTTTCCTTTCGTATTCAATCCGAACTCCATATCCTTTCCCCATAAAACATAAAAACTGAGAATACTCTGTAAATCAAAATTCGTTGGATTTTCGGGTTAGTAAATCGAACACGATTTACTCCGTGATGTAAGACGTGAGCTCCATCTACTATTCGTTTACGCGCCACTTAGAGAAAAAAACGTTTCTTCTGTAATATTCATGCCTTGCTTGCTTTTCATCGAGACAAAAGAAACACATTTTGTTACAGGACAAAATTCGATTGCTTTTTAATGTCAAAGACCCAAAAAAGTAGATCAATAAAACAGAAAGCAAACAGAACATTCGTGTTCTTTTTCTTAAGCTACTTTTCCAGGACATTTTGATACAAAAATCACTCCCGATTGGAAATCACTTAGACCGTGTTTCTTTTGAATCGCTGCACCTGTGTTATTTCTCTTGTAAATCGCTTTTTCTTCTTCTGCAAATAAGAAAAAGTGTGAGATAAGAGGATTGATTTTCTATAATTCAGCGATTTTCTCACCCGATTATGCTGCTGCACAAATACAGCGAATATGGAATAAAGAGGAAGCAAATACTCAAAGTGTGAACTGAAATATTCAGAGGAATTTTCAATCCAAGTCTTTTGTTTTCGAGAGGAAAAGTGGATTTGAGGAAGTTACTTCTTTTGCGATGAAGTGTTTCACATTCACGTTTTCCTAGATCCTTTTCAATATTTAAAATGATGGATGAAGCGACTCACGATACCTTTGGATAAGAAGAGGAATTCAGAGATATAGATTATACAACAAAAAAAAAGTTTGGAACAAAAGAGAAAACTTAATAAATCTAACAATGGAAGCCATTAAATATTGTTATTATTGCATACTCTCATGCATTTCAAGATTGTATCAATATGAACTAATAATTGCTCTCTGTTAAAAACTAAAAGCTGTTGATTATACTGAGTTTAGAAATAAGTGACATTAATATTTTTATGTAATTGTCGTTTGTACGTATGTTGTTAGTAATTTAATGTAATTATTTTACATTATATGATTAAAGTTTCTGAAAATATGTTCTCTAACATTGAATAAGGTCTACGTCACTCGTTGATTATAATTTATATCTGTACAGTACTCGTGCAGTTTATATTCATACATTGAATAAATCACAATCAAAAATATTTTTTATTTAATGATGCTGAACATAAATATACGTTGATCTTTGTGCAGATAATGCAAAATGTATATTAAAAACAATACTACCTTTTAATAAATCAAAATAGCAATGTAAAACATTCAGAATCAATAAAGGTTCGATCAGTACAAAATTTAGTGTTTGTGTTGTCAAATCTTTAAGCAATAAAACAATATTCATTAAATGTTTCTCACAATTGTATATTTGCAGTGCATTTTCTTTTTTTAAGAAAATTTCGAGGATTTCAAAAAATTAAACCCTTTGATTACTATTTTGCAATAATGTTTAATCGCCAGACGAAATTTACTTATTGTATTATACAATTGATCAATTTACAAAGTACATCATTCCTGTAAGATAAAAACATAAGTCCATAACCCTTCCAAAATTACCAGGGATAACCTGCACTATCCGTTTCCTTTTTCCTCCTAGAATAAGTAAAAAACTATAATATCTCTCCGGTCTTTCGTCTGAGATATCTTTATACTGTATTAAGAACTATACTGCAACGCCCATAAAGAGAATATGCACCTATCCCTGATTATATTTCTTTTCAATTCACTTTTACTCATTCCTTCTTTAAGATAGAGCAGAGATTATTCCGTCTATTAAGATCAGTTCATTTGATCCAAGCTTCCTTTTTATATTCCAAAGTTCGTTTTTGTAATGTTTCGTTTGCGTGTGTATGCTCCTTTGTATCTCCTTCTATCAGGTATGGGATCTAAGGGAAGGTTGCCAAAACTTCAATGGTTGCCAGTGCTGGTTAGAAATTATTTTAATATAATAGGGAGCTGCAGTCACTCAGATCACTCTGTAATAATAAAAACAATATGTAGTCATTGCATATTATAAAGATAGTTCATATTCTTCATATCTTTGAAGTAAAATGCGATTATTCAGTTCTATTTTCTATCAATTCCAAATATTTCAAACTTTACAAGGATCTTTTTAGTGAAAAATGAAACTTTTGTATATTTAAGAAGAACAGTATTAAATGCTTCAAGAATGTGAAGAAAACGTGATCTACTCTGAAATCAATAAAGTGAAAACTACTGTATTTTTTAATTGTATTATACTGAAACTATGCAACGTTTAAATCTTCCCCAAGACAAAATAACTTATTTTTGAAACTCCCAATAATGTTCGAGAAAGCTTATAAAATAAAAATAAAAAATATCTGAACCCATGTTTACCTTCTGTCCAGTTAAGATAAAGTAATCTGACACCTTCATTGAGGCATGAGGAGTAATGAAGACTGAAAATGGAAGTCGAAAGCATGAAGCAACACCGGATTGGCGGGTTCGTTGCTTTTTATCGTTTTTAGTTCTCCTAAGAAATGAACTGCCTTAAATGAGTGTTTAGTGAGATACGATTATTAAAGAATACCTTAACTGTTTACTTCACGAAAGGACTCTTTGAAAATGAGAAAAGTGAAAGGAGAAAACAAAAGAAAAATGAAAATGAGACTAAAGAAATAATTCCCTCATTGATAGATTTTAAAGTATTCTAGAATACATTTTCACAAAGCTACCATCTTATTAATATCGTCTATTGACATTTTATTTCTTCTTTTGGTTATATGAATAAAAATTAATACATATATGTTTTAATAGTTTGATTTTTGCTGTATATCTCATACGTTATTTATAATACGAGTAAATATTGTTTTCCTATAACGTACAATTTTGTTGTAAGATAATTATAAACTGTGGAATAAATATTGATTGAACATTCAATACACAAACTGTATTTCGTTTTACTTATTCACACAGATGTAATTAAATTGAAATGGCAAATATTTAATACAAATTTCTATTGTGATATCAACGAATTCATAATGCTCACTTTCCAGAAAGGGTATAGCTATATCGACATCGCACTTTTCTAATTTTGATCACAGAAACTTGTGATTTCAATATCTTAATCCTTTAATGAAACTAAATATCTTCAGATATTTTTTAACGATTTGATCAAGTAGTTTTTGAGAAATTAATTTTTATATCACGCGAAATCCCTATCTTATAACATGCTGGGGGATCTATCTCCCAGCATGTTATAAGAGGAATTTAGAGATATATAATAAAGGATAATCATATTAAAGTCACAAGTTTCTTCCATAAAAAACTGATGACGTTTCACTGAGCATTATGAATAATACCTTTGATATTCAAATTAACATTGTGAGATTGATCAAAATTTCATTTGGATTTGATAACAATTAACTCGCAATACTTCACTATAAAGTAAAATTGCTATAATTGTCGTTTGGAGAAAAATAGTTCTGCCAACATTACATAGTTGTTTCAGATAAAAATACAAGGCAATACAATTTAAATTGTACGAATAACATTTCTAAGAAATTCCTCATATTGTTCTATACAAGATAGTGAAAGAACAAAACGTTTCCTGGGTTTTATTTCACATAATAAAAATAATTTAATTTGCATATATGATCAATAAAAAAGAGACAATATTATAATTATATTCCTTCATTCTCCAGCAAACCCTGAAATATGATAGTACCATGCTGTAATGCTACATTGATACTAAAAATTTACAGCATTTCAAGTGTACAGTGCAATAAACTAAGTATATAATATAGAATATCTATGAATGCAGCTGTATTCAAATAGTAAATACATCTATCACAAATATTTTAAATCATGTAATAACTATAAAAAATTTTTTTAATATTAAAATGACTTTTTATTACCATCTCACACACTTCAGCTGGCAATACCTCTTTAATACTCAATATAAACACGTTCATCGAACCCTTTTATTAACAAACCCTTTTCAGAAAACTCCAAATTAAATTTCTTACATTCCGAAACATTTTTATGATATCCAAATCAATTGCAAGTAATATCATCATGCGTTTAAGAGCTCCGGGAGCTTTTCCTTATTCTTTTCAAACTTTTTAATATCACCATAAATGATGACATAAATATTTTATTACACCACCATGTTCTCAGACTTATTGCTTAGATGAATTGATTTATTATACTACGGCTCGGAAGCCATTGGAGTTTCCAGTCGGTTTTGAAAGATGTTCGACTCCCTCATAAAATTTTCCTTATGGGGTCATGCAATAAACTTCAATCCAGCGAATATCACTCAAGATATAATCTTCCTTTCCTTATCTCATAAAATTTCGGGGCAGATTCCACGCTTCATTTCTTTCCTTGATGATCCAATCACTTGCTTTTTCCAATGTATGAGTAGAGCAATCTTAGTAATGTGAAAAGAAGAACAGCACTGAAGCTGAAGAAGTCATTTCTTTGTTGACCGCGTCGAAAACTTTGGGAAGATGTACAGCGGACAAAAGATGGTGTCCTCTAACACAATAACACGTAATGTCGGTCAGATGCTTTGATGGAGATTCTTTCGATCCTTCTCGACAATATTCATATCCGTGAAGAACTTTTATGATTTGGGATAAAAACGATTTTGTTTGGAGATGATTTTGTTTCTCCACGAGGAAAGCTTTAAAAGATGTGTTCTTCCAACCATGAGGGGTTTCAAATGAAATTTGATTTAATTTGTTTTGTGTTCGTTTCAAAGCAGCAGTACTTTTTAGGACTAAAGAAAATTTTCAGTTTAAGACATGTTGAGAAATGATTCAAATATTGGCATTTACTGTATTTATATAATTATGATAATGAAGCAGTGTTACTTCAAAATAATAATAAAATGGCATTGCACAATCAACATACTATTATATTTTCAGAAATATTTAACAATGTTAATTTAAACATCAATACATATTACATGTACTGCGTAAGTGTGTAGTTTTCTTAGAATATAACAGTCCGGTGGTTCAACACCTTTTTGACCACCCAACTGTAGGTTATTTCATAAACAAACAAAAAAATACGACTCTCTTCTATCATACAAAGCATATTGTGCACCACTCGCTGTGACTTCATTCATCAATAAATAGAAAAAAAGGCTTAAAAAGGTATTAACAGAAATGTGTTATTTTTTAAGAAGAATACGGCATTATATAGTAGGGGCGTACGGTACCGAAAGTAATTGGAATTCTTTCACATTTCAAAAAGTATTACACCGGTATTAATGAAATACATTATAGCAAATGCTGTTATACCAATATTCAGATAAAAATTCAGATTAATTCGAAACATTTTTACCTAATTTCCGGGTCTTCACATAAACCTGTTTTGAAATCTATTGCAGTAACTTTTACGTTTAGGAAACGAGTCATATTTTTTTTCATATCGAAATTACATTCAATGTACTTTTTTAAATTAATTATCAAATAGAAAAAAAATCAATCTGTCGTATTATTATCGTCTAGAAGCCAAACTGAATTAAAAACAAATTTAAGAATGCGTAATCTTCGAGGTTTAAAAAGTTAAGTCCACAAAGAAGTTAAAGTTGACTGTATTGAGTTTGAGAGGGAAATGTGTACAAATTTTTTGTAAGAAAAATATACCAGTAGTCAGAAAGACATTGTGAGGTACCACAACAGTTCAAGTACTCTTGCTTCGAGAAAATAAAAGTTCTCAACTCTCCTCTAGAGTACAACAATCAAACCACACATGTATAAGCCCAAACTGGTGAGTTTGCAAAGTCCAGGAATTTTATATTTTCTCATCTAACGTGTATACTCTGTATTGAGGTTTAGCTCAGCCAAATTTTTGTAGTAATGCCGTCTCGTCTGGTCTCGGCGAGACTTAGTTTTGTCTCGTCTAGTCTCTAGTTGAAAAATGGTAGTCTCGTCTCGTATTTTAATGGTAAAAGTTGGTATAAATTTTAAAATCAAGAAAAAAATGGATATAAAGCAATATATTATTTACCTTAACAAAATATTTACTTCATTGCAAAATATTACTTCATAAAAATCGGTAAAGTTTTTTTTATTATTATTTCGAAGCAATATCGTAACACAAGTTTTCTGTTTCTGTGAATGAGCGAAATTCTGTTTGTGTGTACAATCTGTACCGTGAATTTCTTTCCACATTTTGATACTTTAAATTGTGATATTTCAGAAATATCATCCAAAAGCTTGGAAAATCCACTATTTGAAGATAGTCTTTCTTTTTCATTTAAGTGAACTTACACGAAAAATTCATGAACATCGAATCTCTCATTCAAATTCAAATTCAAAAACCTTTATTAGAGTGTCAACAAAGTCAATATACATTGTTCTTCCCTTTATGACACTTG
>JAQIWE010001454.1:0-15836 GCA_034698565.1 Campodea plusiochaeta
GGGGGAAATGACCGCTTACCATATAAAAGTGTTCAAATCGTAATGATATTCTTGATTTCCTTCATTGTAATTACTTTCAATGTTCGGAAGTTTCGAAGTTTGTAATATTAATGATCTGTTACATTATTATGATTTTGTCATTTTTTTTATAAATGAGTCAGATTCCATAGATGCAGTATACCGGATCATTTGACAATATGATTTGATAGTTTGTCCAATGCACATTGAAAGCTGTGCCGTAGCGAAGGGGGGATGGGTCGATCTAATGGAATTAAAAAAAAAAAAAAAAACGAAATGGAATTAAATTGAAATATACTAATAATTTATAATTACGAGAAATATAATATACATAGCATAGTAACACTTTAATTATGTAAAATCTGTGAAACTTACTCAATATTGGTTGATTTTTTTTACAGTAATATACAGGGTTATTACAAAAGAAGTAGACAGTTTCGTCATTTGATTACTCGAAACCTGTTCAAGATATCAAAACACAATTAACATGTTTTTATAGAGAAGTTTTATTTTGCAAATAATAGATTTTCAATCTGTGCACCTTTACTTACAATTATATATACAGCATATATCAATACAACAGTCAAATTCGTGAGACTTTCATGTGATGTCATCAACCAAAGAAATGGAAATTGCCATTTTTGAAGTTAGAAGGCTGTAAATTGTGTCTCGTAACTCAATTAGTTTTAAAACATGCCGCAAAATTTCAGGAAAAAACATGAAGTATTTTTTTTCTATTGTATGATATAATTGTCGTACGTCTAAACATGCAGAGATAGAAAATTCATCATTTGGAAAATAAAACTATATGCATTTTCCAATAAAAGCATGTTAATTATGTTTTGAAATCATGAACAGTTTTCGAGTACCAGTAATAAAATATGAAACTGTCTATTTCTTTTGTAATAACCCTGTATTTATATGAAAAGTTAATATTTTTGCATAGTGAATGGCAGATGCTTTTTGTTATTTTATTGATAGAGGCCTGTGCTTGAAATTAATATTGAAAATAATTGTTCAATATTATTAGACGATTCGATTTTGTAGATATCGAGGCCTATGTTATTAATAATATTTAATTCAGAAAATACAATCAAATTACTCAAAATATAGGAAAACTGGATCAATAATTTTGTATCTTTGTGTGATGCTTTAGATTAATTTGACTATATTTTCTGCGAAATTACACAATTATGTTAACAAGGCTGAATTTTAGCGGCGTCTCACTGAACGTTATATCAATATAGTTAATTCGGTAATTTGAAAATACTATATTTGAAATGAACAAACCTTTTTATAGAGGAACTTGAACTAAAAGAAATACATTATGAAATATAAGGAAGTATATTAAGTTTTGGGTGAAGTAATACTTACTTTCTCCCCCATCATTCTATAATATTACAGTGTTGATTTTAAAATTTCAGTCAGTTTCTGAACAGAAGACTTTCATTTAATAACTCTTATCTTTAATTTCAGATGCAAATGATAAATCTTCTGGAAACCAACAACGAATCCATTATTAATAAAATCAATAACTTATGAGTGATAATACACAACGCGAAGTTTTTGCTTGTCTGAAAGTTGGCGTATAATATGAAAAATACAACATGACAGAAACTCAAAATGGCTGGCTCGACAAAGGCACTGATCTTCAAAATCATATTCAGTATCAATGTCCGCGATCTTCCGATAAAAGCTTTCGTGCTGCTGTTTCATATGTAACAAAATGTTGAATACTTCTACTGGATTGCAAAAACAGACTCTAAAAGAACATGATAAGACAATAAGTTTGGAAGAACCGTCCAATAAGCAAATAGTGACTACAGAAAGTTCAAATAAAATAAATCCAGGAATTCGGAGTGAGAAAACATATGCTGGAATGTTTGAACAGTTTGTTCATAATAGTATGAACTCGAAATCAATAGTGAACCGTGTAAATTTTGAAGTAACTTCAGAAAGGAAGAACAGTTCCAGTGTTAAATCACTAGCAGTTACGGAAAGCAGAAGTCATCCAGTAAATGTGAATTCCCCAAATGAGAAAAATAAAAAATTACGTAGTGGTGGAAATTTTCGCTGTTATGGCTGTGAAGGAAGTTTCACTCGTGCAGGAAGTCTTCGTATACATGTGAAATTTAATTGTAAAATGTCTCCTAAAAAGACGTTTTACTGTTTTGTATGTGCAAAAACGGTAACAACTCCTAGGGGTATGCAAAAACATGTGCTGCAGAATCACAACATAAAAATCAGCTGTGAAGAAGTTCTGGAGTTACAACAGAAAACTACGGTAAATTCCAGTAATGGTATGGCAGAAATTAATAGTTTTGATGAGCGCCCTGTAAACGGTTACGCTATTCCAAATTCATTTGAAGTGGATTACAATTCTGTAGAAACATCAGATGTAACGCACAATTCTGACGGAACCTCTGTTTTGAACGAGGATTGTTCTGGTTCGTTCCAAAAGTGTGAAGGAAATGTGACAGAAAAACAATCACCCATTGAAGATTTATCTGTGCAGCAAGCTGATAAATATTTTGAAAAATCGATTGGGCAAAGTGACAGAATTGTCAAAACTGAATACACCTTTTCAGGAGAGACTGATATGCCACACTGGTTCATCAAATACTTGTAGTTGAATTGTTTTTTCAAAGAGTTTTCATCAATGATTTCTTTGTGTAATCATTTGCAAAGTCATATGTACGATTGTACTAGTACATAACAGTAAAGTTAGTAGCTTCATTATTTATATATGTTTTGTTCTTTATTTATTGTTAAAGAAATTTAAAATTATTTTGAATGGCACATTAAAAATTACTGTAGCGGAAATGTTTCCATATCATCCTGTCAGCTGAATAAAAAAGTGACACTTTGAAATTATTGGGATTATTGTGTTATCGCCTCAGTGAAAAAAATTATTTTAAAACCATTTTTACTCACATTTTTATGCTAATATAATTTTTGAATGTTCAATATTATAAGCTTTAAATTATATCTCAGATTTCGTGATTACACTTATATTTTTTTAAATATTATTTACTTCTATGCAAGTCTAAACGAATATGGATTGAAAAAAGCATAAAAAGCTAAACAATATAATCATACAAAAAAAAAGGTTCTGCTTACAACACAGACTTTAGTTTCGAATTTGAAATTTTAAGAATAATTTTATTTATTATTTCCCGAGTCATCGCCAGCACATCTTACACGTATGAGGTGATAGTGAGAAATTAAAACCAATCAATCATTTAATATTTTCAACAGAAAAATTCACTCCTTGTTCCAATTTCATTCAACTATAATATATATATAATTTTTTTTTTCAAGATTAATGCTATTTTATTATGTTTTTCAAAGAACGTATATGGAAACAATATAGTAAATATTATATTTTATTCCAAACAATATAACCTATAGAATGAATCTAAAGTATTACAGGGTGGAGAAAAAGAACTGGCTGATTTGAGATTTATTGTTCACTCACTGGATAAGCTATTCCTTGTTTTATTTATTTAAATAACAAATATCTTGTTTTAAATCACTTGAAAATACGAGAGCGTCCATTTTGTATATATAAAAATCATAACTATGACCTTTTCAGATATATTTTTTCCCAAAACATTACAGATATGGTGTTCTGCACAGTGCAATGAATGTACTATACTTACCAGTATCAATATGAATGTTAAAAAAGTGCCTATATTTTTTTCTTAATTAAATTTTATATAAAATGTAAAATAATGTATTCACACTCTGATTATAACATTAATAAATTTTCAAATATACTTGACAAATAAATCATTGGCATATTTCCGGTTTCCGCCAATAATGATAACGTGTACGGTATTGATACATTACATGGTACACTAGGGAACAATACTTTTGATAAACAAATTTTTGAAAAGGTTGTGGTTTTATTTTTAAGGGCTTTAAAGCAAGGCATTGATTATTAAATACCTTACCCAGTTTCCTAGTAAGAATGACTCGTAATCTGGCCGATTTTTATATATGTGCAACTCTGTATAAACTGTATTCCACCGAAAGAAAAGTGAGATAGGCAGAACTGATGTACTTGATCAATGGAGTACTTTCATTTTAAATCCTCCAAAAATACGGTTTAGTTAAAACAAATTAATTTTTTTTTCAATGAAGAGATCGATTTACTGTCATTTCCATATAAGCTTATTTTCAAATTGGTTAAGTATACTGAAATTTATTTGGAGAAATAATTGATTAGATTAAGTTTAATTTATTAATGCGGTATTAACCAGAAGTTGCTCATTGTTTTAAAGAAATTATTAGGTCATTTTTTAATAAGACTTATACTGAAAACGAGTTAAACGCAGTTATACGTACGTACAGTGTACTATATATTGCTCTCATATTTTTCACTGCATTTTTTAAAAATCGAAAATATGAGTATTGTTGAACTTCAGAACATCTGTCAAACAGAATTTTGAAAAATGTGCACAGACGGACAGACAAAGCCATGAGCCATCTTATACACTTTCATTTACAAGGCAAAATGAAAATATATCAGTTGAATCTTTCGAAACAGTACAGTCAAAGTTTCTGAAATTCAGCTATGATATTCTGTTTTGGTTATATATATTCTATTGGTTTTTATCACTTTAATGAGGACAATCTGATAAATTACTTTGATTTTAAAACTGAGACTAGATCATGTTCGTTATTTCAACTCAACATTTACAACAAAATGGTCCTTTGACCCTACAGTAATATTTTTACACCATGCTAACCAACAGGAACGCGTTCCAAACATTAAACGAGATGCTGTTTCATGCATGCATTAAAATTACCCATTCAAAATTCCTTCAACTTTACTATCCCCATTCATAGGACACAGAGAGACATCACTGTCATGTCTTGTGACTTCTTTTACTATCTCCTCATATTTAACAGTCCAAAACTCTTCCCTATAACAATATAAAAGTGCATCTAATCAGATTATTTTAGCAGGGAGCATTCTACTTAAATTAGACTACCAACAGCGCTAAGGAAATGGCTTATCCAGTTCCACAACTTAATGTAAATTTCGAACAAAAGTGAATTTCAATGAACACATATAACACGAGGGGCAAGTCTAGATACCCTGGAGTTTTAGATTTTCATGCGTCAGCACTAAATTCACTCGAAACAAGTATTTTTTTCAATCCTCGTAAATTTTAAGTTGAGCACTCCGCCCCATTAAGCAAACAAATCCAGCAAAGTCTTTCCAAACAGAGGACAAATAATACTCCTTTTTGCCCTTGAGGGGTGTGGTTGAGACAGTCTTCGCGCCTTGCAGTTTAAAGAAGCTTCCTTTAGAAACTAGGATACCTGTCACATCATTTAAATAAATTAGAAGACATCTTATCGAGTACGCGAGACTTAGTGTGGGGTTTCATTAGGTGCCTTCCAAAGAAGACAGAGGTCAAATGTCATGGAAAAAGTCGGATTTAGTTTTGCACAACATTGTTTAAGGATTTTGAAAGTGAAATGAAAGTTACAGTTGCAGAATTGACATTGTATATCGTTTTATATATTATACATGTAGTTTTCTGGAAATAACAAAATAATTGCTGCTGCTTTTATATTTTTTATTGAAATAATTAAATTTTATCAAGTCTTGAGATGACGACAGTAACTACATTAAAATTTACCAGAAATAAATTATTTCAGCGTATCTCTCTTCACCTGAAAAGTTATTGAACAGTTGAGGTGGACACTTTAAATTTTTTTGTGAAACTGTACGATTTGAACTCAGTGTTATGAGGATATATAATGGATGAATGATCCTCGCAAAATTTTGATGAAGTGACAAATGCGGTTAAGTTGGCCAATAATACTGGACTGGGCAAAAATCTGACTATAAAATAACTAAAAGAGAGTATAGATTTTAATTCAAAATGAGATGTCAGTGCTGGTGCTGGAGCTTCTGTTCAGTAGATCTGACTTTGATTTCTGACGAAAGTATATCTGACTAACCGTAATTTTAAAATTGTGAAATCAAACAACAGCATAAATACTGTAACTGTACGAGCAGACAGATTTCTAAGCATAAACATGACAGTGACATAATTATACAGTTATAAAATAGCGTCACTTACGAACTGTCAAATCAAGCAGGAATAATTCATTATCAAGAATGAAATAATTATTTTGAAAACAATACAATTATGGTTTGTACCAATGACAAATGGATTTTAGCACTTTGGATAGTTTCAACCTTCCATTTATTTAGTGTGATGTACCGTTTATGGCAGCTTTTCCATTACAGCATAATGACTTCACAACCTTTAACAAGTATTAAAAACAACTTCTTCGTATTAGTAAGAACCTATAAAGATATATAGTATAAGTTAGCTTGCTCCAGTATCGTACATTCCATTAGCAGTGTTTTACGAACGAGATAGTAAAATGAAAAGAATGTAAACAAGAGTATATATGAGATGAAGTATATTTCTTGTTTGCCATGGATATTTAGATGGTGCAAATTTATTTTAAATTTGATTTAATATTGATAGACAGGTTTTTGAGTATGTGGGCGTAATACAAGGGCGTATAATTTAGTTATAATATTTCATAATGTTACTAAATATTTTTTTTTTTTTTAGAACTGCATAGGAATTCATTTGAAAATATATTACGTACAATGAATTTTTAAATATGAACACCTAGTTATAACACGTATTTTGCTCTGCAAGCAAAAGTAATGTTCAGAGTTTCCAAAAAACCACCCTTACTGTGAAGAACTGGAAATGACAATTAATTCCTGATAAAGGAAGAAAGTCAGATAAGATATTCACTTTAATATCTGTGTTTGCAAAAGTGTTCATAATACAGTATGAATATTCAAGCAGTAATACTTTGAATAGATATTCATTTTCATTCACGATCTTTTTTAATGTTATACATTATTTATAGCTTTTGCTATTGTGTCGAATTTTGGCTCTCTCATCGATTGAATACCCTTTTCAGAGACTTTTCGAGTTGTATCCTATACACTTTTCATGTTAGAATATGATAACGAGATCCAGATTATCCAATTGATCAGAAAGTCAGTTCTCCAGTTCTGAATATTCAGTCAGTTCTGAAACTGCTGTAATCCAGAAATAATAGTTACTCGAATAACAGTAAATTACTGACATTTAATTAATTATAAGTTCATGTCGCATTAGTTACGTTTGCTGGATCAAAATAATAACCAGAATAGCTAAAAAAATAAAAACGTACGCTAATATTCTATAATATCTTGTAATAGTGATACCAGCACGCAATACATCCACTTCTAACTATTGTCAAACACCAGTAGTGCTTTTGTACCATAATAAATAATTTCTCGATATCTATCACTATAGAGAACTTCTGTTCGTCTACAATGATATACTACTCATTGAATTATACTAATACATACGTCATTTTGATGCCATTTTATAATTATTATCCTTCATCAGATATCAAACAAAAGGATTTTATACGGATGAGTGAAACTCTAAAAGACAAAATAATTACTAGCTTCGAAAGCATCGCACATTATACAATAATACTATTAATATTAGTACAAGAGACAAGAAAAAATGGAACAAACGAATACCGCCTATTGCAATTAATTTGCAAACAAAGGCCCATCATCTGTACACATTGCAAAAGAAGAAAATTGTCCATTTACAAAGCCATAAACCTGTTGTCTTTCATGGTGCCAATACATCTCTCCCTCTAACTTCATCATTTGTGATATACTGACGGCACTATAGGAAGTTCAACACTTTCCCTATACACTTTACAGATAAAAGTATATTATCGTAATACTTTACTAATAAGTTTCTTATACTTTGTATGATAGTATGAATTATTAATTTATTATTATAAATTATACTGTATCTATTTTTATGTCACTTTTTTAGTCGTTCTGATTTGGTTTAATGAAAATATCGACAATATAATATTTATTATTTCATATAATGTTTTTTTTTATGTTCGCGATATAATTATAATATACAAAATCATCTTGCTGAAAAATATGTGTGATATATCCATTTGGTTGGTATAAAAAATAGTTCACTATCGATATATTGCTGCATGCCCTTCTTTTCTTTTTTCAAAGCTCAAGTCAAGTTCAAAGCTCAGGTTTAATTTCATAAAGTTAAAAATCATATAACCATGCTCAGGAAATAATATTTCAAAAATTAGACAGAATTCGAGATCGGTTCACATTTTTCAAACTGGATCTTATTAATCCATAAACAGCTTCCGGTTCTGATAAATAATTATGTAACAAATATTTCTTCATCCAATACAGAGAAAACGCTCATACACGACGAAGTAATTGTAGCAAGTATTTAAAATTATACAAAATATTGTAAAAAAAAATATAAAATCAAAATAATTTATTGAATTGAACATCGAAAGCAACACTGAAAACCATCTTCAGAAATCTCAATAAACATTGCCAATAAATCGTTCATAATATATAGTCAAACATCATCCCTATATAACGAATTCATAATATACCGCTAATATTCAAACATTAAACTCCAAGAAATACGTAAAAAAATAATAAAATAATTCATTTGTTGTAATATAGTATGTCGCAAACAATTCACCATACAGTTATTTGGTTGTGGTTGCACTTCCAAATGACAAGTGAAAGGAAAAATCGGCGTCCGCCAGTCTGGGTACCGTCCAGCACATACACTTCAAGTACTAAACAGACTTTATTAGAGAATGGAAGTTAAAAGAAGAAAGACGCGAAACTTCCATTACGTAATAATTAGATACTACTTGGAAATTAAATTTGTTTACCTTTTTTCTCTTCTCTGATGTGTCATGCACCGCTTTTGTGAATAGTTATGGTGGTGTAAAAATGTTTTATGGTGATTTTTTTCATGTACAAATTTGTATATTTAGTAACAGAGTAACTGGTTGTATTGTGACTTGCTTTTAATTTTTTTTAATGTATTAAAGATAATTTTAAGGATGTAGAATAATATTTGCAAATTGACACCTAATTATCAAAATGTGCTTCTCGACATTCTAATCTTATAGATAAAAATTTATTGTTGCAGCAATTTACAGCTTATAATAAATATAGTAAAATTGAATTTGCTCAAATTGTAGAAATTTCATGTGGGTCTGATACATGAGATCTTACGAAATAAACATTTAACATAAGATTTTACTGGAAAGAATACCATTTCTTATAGTTCTCTTCTCAGATACTGTATTTTTTTATCTTTGTATGCCAGAATACATTTTAATGTTTTCGAGGCACAAAAATTTCATATAGGTTTCAACACTATTTTCGTTAAAAATTGCTCAAAGGTTAACCACGAAAAAAAGTAGAACACAGTAAAATCAAAATTTGCTGTCAAATTAATCCTCAGTGGTCAGTGTAACAACTACACATACACTTCCTCCTATAAACTTCAATATCCCCACTTTCAATCCTATACCATTACAGCAATTCCTTACGAATATTTTTTTATTCTCTGTTTTTTTAATACATGTATAAAAAGTGTTGTATGTATTACATCTCTAACAATTATCTTGCTTTAATAGCTTATACTAACGCCGCTTCAAAGGAAGGAAGTTGGTAAAGTGATATGTGGAAGATACATTACCTGTTTTGTTATGCTAATGTTGTATTCATAAGTTGAAATTACTTTGTGTACAGAGTAATACTCGACACCGCAACAGGTACAGGAGACACTATTTCACCTCAAAAGATTCGTACGTTTCTGTGTACAGTTTACATCAGTGGAGATGTAGTAAAAGAATATTTGCTTTAGAGTTTACATGTTTTAGTTTACTTTTGGAAATTGGTGAAATAAAATATAAAGGTATTTTATGTTTATCAAAGAAGTTAAATATTGTCATCTCCTTTAAACCTAACATAAATAATTACAACATACCATTGAAGATTGAACTGTTACAAACTTTGATGGTTTCCGTTATTTTAAATTCATCGCATATACATAATAACACGCAGGACTTGTAACAAATAAGCATATTAAAATACATGGATTAATTTCTCATTATTAATATGCAAATCTTTAGTTACTATAATAATATTAATAAATTCCAAATTTTTTGGAAGGCAGTAGATATTTTTAAACCTGTATACCTGATGCTATAAAATTTTCAATAATAAACAGAAAATATGAACAATACAATTTCTCAATGTTTTAGTTTAATAGTTATAGTAACTTATTTTTTAATTAATTTCTAATAATATTTAATATTAAAAATATTTTACTACTATCTAATAAAATATTAAATGTGAAAGTAAATCCGGATTTAAGCAAAGTTTAAATAATAGCAAGCACATCAATCTGAATAAAAAATGAAATCGAAAGATAAAGTATGGTTTTGTAAAAGCTGTTGACAGCGATAATTTATTTTATGATCGGTTATCTCTATTAAAATACATCATACGAAAATTCTTTCGAGTAAATAAGTCTTTTACCATACAACTTGTCCATGAAGCTTCGTCCATCACGCAACTTTTATTTTATATTTGAGCCACGAGTAGAAAATGATAGTTTGGAGTGCGCTCACACTAATAAACGATGTGCTAATGGGGCATCAACCATAAACATACCGCTGTATTAAGAGGCTCTATGCATACAAATGTTTTCAAAAGTGATTTTTTTTTCTTCACGGGAGCTGATGTAAAATTAGCCAAATATAATGCACTATTAATTCTGTTATTTTTTAAAGTAAGTTATGTAATTTTAAAGTATTACAGTGAAGTTTAGTTTTATATTTTAGAAGAAAAAATAATTTTCTAAAAACATTTCCGAGAAAATTAATTAATGAATGATCTATCTCTATTGCTGTGCTAATGCAAAAATACTGCAATGAGTCTGCAACGCTTTACTCTATACACTCCTAAGAATTGAACCTTCACCAAAGGAATATTTTATAGCGAAAAAATGAGATTTGTAAAAAAAAAAAATATTTTCAGTAGTATTCACAAGATCACAACCTTTTCAAACAACTGACTGCTACGTGAAAATAAATATACTTGATTTATTTCGACACGAAGTTAACTCAAGACTACAGATATAGGCCTAAGTATCCTGTATACAATCTATAACAGAAATTCCTCTTTCTTCAAATATTATTTCACAGACTACTGCTGAATAACAGATATGTGTATTATATCGTAAGTAATTCAAAGAAATATTATACGCAATTTATATCTGTTGTATGATATGTGATTGCATCTACGAACATTCCTCAACTTGTAATGCACTTCAAAGTATTAAACAAGTAAAACCATAACAAGGAGGGGTATTCGGCATTCTTATAAACCTATACAACATTGATTCAGTGAATTTGGAAGTTATGTATTGCAATATGAATAGATCATGTGTCATGTGAAGTATTCACAAATTATACTTTAAATCTTTAGTTATATAATTTATGACTGAAGCTATTCTCATCTCAGTAAAGAAATTCATAATAAGAACCGTAATGAACGCCGTCAAAATAACATTCCAGATAATTAACGTGATTGACGGTTAAGAAGAACTGTTGCATTCTTACTATATTATGAACCAAGTGTATTACTTTTATATGATTTACGCCTGCTGTGATTAAAAAAAATGTAATTTGTGACTTGTGAGTGTTTAATGTGATGTACAATTTTAAAGAATATTATTTATATAGATTATATGGTATCAGTATTCTGAATCCAAATATTCTCACTCGTATTTTAGAAATTTTCAAGTCTAAGAAATAATGTAATAATTGACGGGTCCATTTTAAATATTTACTATTATATGGGTCCATATCATTCATTGTATAAGACAATATTGCTCAATACTAATACGTAAAATTGAAAAGAGAGATGAAGAAGGATATGAAATTTACTTTACAGTAGATTTTTTTTATTCGGCTTAACTAGCAAAAACCCCTTTCTGTTCCTCGTACTGGACCTTCTTTTTACGCATCCAGATGCGTGTCAAGCAATGTTGAAGTCCAAATTTCTTACTTGTGCATCTATCGTAGCTTGACAAGTGAATAGGTTAACCAGATGCTTGCTTGGGACTGCTGTAGATTGCATAAGGAGGCTCACAAGAAACAAAGAAGCCACATTCCTTTACTTTTCATTGCAGATTCATTATATGCTTTTTGGTACTGTACCGTCTGGATTATTTGCTTACATTATTTTATTCATGTACTACTTCCTTACATCTGCAAGAGAATTGAAAGTTATGGTTGTTGCATGTTTCGTTATTTTATTTCTCTCAGACGAAAGTCGAGAAAGGTGGGTGATCTTTTGAAACAGTGATATAAGTCATATATATTATTATGTGACTAATCTGTGATCTGATTGCAAAATTTTGTTCGATTAGTATAATAAAAAATAGACTGATGTAGTGTGATGGTAAATGTGTAGTCTTGTTTCATATTATAATCATTTGAGCTTCTTCCATCATTTTCAGTTTATATCGAGGAAAATTCAATTTCCTCAATTTACTTTCGTCCAATAATATTGTTGATCACAAGTTCACAACTCACAACAATGTTTTTAAACATTACAGAATGATGAAAATGTTATTTCTTTTTATTTAAATTTAAAAACATTTTATATTTTCTGCAACATTCTGATTCAGATTTACCCTAATATTTAACATTAGCATGGTAAAACCTCTCAGCGCGATCAAAAGCTAACACACTTTATACCTTTCTGCTGTATTCAAGAATTCAACAAGTAGAGCTGGAAGAAAATGCATCACAAATTTATAAACCATCAATTTATTTTCGCAAATCTCATGAAGAACTTTGGTGGAACTTTCAAGTATTCAGCAGTGGAGTATGCAGTATTTGCCTTTGCTTTCGTTACATCAAATGTTCTGCTTTCTAAAATTTTAAAGGGTTACCCGTAGATAATGAATTTCCCGTTTTCTGTGATTTTCTTGTACCTTATATTATTAAAGAATTTTTGCAAAAAGTTTGACATTTTTTGACCCAACGGATCAAGAGATATTTCTGTTTATATAGTCGATAGATTTTCCGCAAGATAGTACAAATCGACCTGCTAAATTTCGCTGCCTTGCGAAAATACGCAAATTATTCGCTGAAAAACACATATCTATTACGTAGTAGCAAAACTGACTTAAACATAATGTAAATTAATCATTTTATTCATATATCAGCAATTGTCTTGTTTTGGGCCACGTTTACTCCGCTACCTTAAAGCTTATTTTCTTGCATTTTCTAAGGTGAATATCTCGACAACCGGTGATTTTTTAGAGGTAAGAAAAATAATATGAGTTATTTATATCAAGAATACTAATATTATGTTATAATATCAGAAATGTCAATTTAGCTACAAGTAACCCTTTAATGAATACCTGATATTTTCTTTTAACAAGTTAACAATAATAATTCATCTGTCGTTTAATTTTGCTTTTAAGATGAATTTACTTATAATGCTCAAAATATGTCAAACACATCGTTTTGAGTGCTGTCAAGAGTTTCAACATGACGGAAAACTTTTTCGTGTCATTTATTGATTTTAATACTGCTAGTTCTTTTGTTCTTTTTCTATATTATGCAAAGTTAATAGTTATTAGAGTATGTTATAAGTCACCCAACAATGTCGGTGCATAATTTGTCACAGAAAATTGAGATTTATCTCTCTTTCCTTTTTTTTTCTTTTCAAGAAATAAAGCAATGTAAACCCATTAGTGTCATTCGTTACATTTCATTACTTATATAAATAGGAAAGCATACATTACGGACATTAACCTCAATAAATTTATTTTACAATGTAGTAGATCCGATTATGAAAGTTCATTTGTTTCCAGCTGTGTTTTGTAATCACTTATTTCGATTCCCGCTGATTACCCAGATAAGATCAACTTTTTTTAAATGATAGTGAAAAACATTTTGATATTCTTCAGCATATTACTGGAAATTACAGGAAGCAATAAATTATTAATAAGGAAACTAAAATTATCAAAGGCATTTTTAAATCTGCTCTTTGATTGGAATGGAAAAAATTCGGGAAGGTATGTTCATGTTTTTGTCTCAGACCATTTGAGAATAAGTGATAACATTGAAAGACTTTCCATATACTTGAATTTTGATTTTACCCCACAGATTATCATTCATTCTAAAGATTCTTCTTGGTCTTCACAAAGTGGATTTCATTTCCGAAAATCATATTTATTTGTTTATGAAATTAGCAATCACAATGTACTGAAGTTCACGAGGAAAAAGTTTTTTGGAAGAAAATGGAGCTTAACAAACTTTTATGAATTGAATGTTTTCTTTGAATCATATCCAAGACATTCAATGCTTCAACAAGATTTGTATCAAGGAGTAGAAAATGCAGTTTCACTTTCCCCAATTCAAAATGGAAAAAGTCTCTTGATTTATCAACGATGTTATTTCTGTCACGAAAAATTCATGGCATGGAAAAAGTTATTGCGGCTACAGTACGAAAATTCAACTTCAACCAATGATATTTTCCTGAATTTAATAAAACAACACTAAATAATACACGCCTTAAAATTTCCTCATTTTCAAATTTAACTCCACTATGGAGATATATGTTAAGCGAAGCTGAGAAATATTTCAATTGTAGATTCCTGATGATACAAAACTCGCATCATCCTGCAGCACAAATTACATTCAATGCTTTCAATGGAAAAAATTACAGAATGACAAATCCAGTAACAACAGTACAACTAACATTTTTCATTCGGAAAACACAAATGGTGTTTAAATGGGATGCTTTATTGTTCATTTATACTCCCTCTGCATGGATATCACATTTTTTAACAATGATTGGCATATTTTTCTGGTTTAAATATATTTTACATAACGAGGATGTTACACCGTTTGATATGTCAAAATTGATTCTCGGTCAAAATGTTCACCTCGACCAATCAAAAACAATACAACGAATTGCACTTTCTCTGTGTTTATTGTACATTCTTATAATTAATACTGTCTTTGTTGGAAGAATTCTACATTTTTTAACGACACCCAATCCAGAATGTTCTCCTACTACTTTAACTGATTTGAAACATCAAGGATACATTTGGCACTTTGATTTGCAGCAATACCTTATTGTTATGCCATATTTAATGGCTCAAAATGTCTCTGGGTATGAAATAAGTAAGCATGGTTTATATGATAGGAGAGATGGTTTTAAACACTTTTTAAAGAAAAAGAAACGAGCTTTCCTGGTTGTGATAAAGGACTCAACTGATTACATCAAAATTTCCAAATCTTTAAACTGGACTGATATTATGTTTCCGGATGTATCTCTTTATCAAAGTTATGAAGGAATGGGAGTTCACTATTTAAATTTTATGCTTCGACCTTTAAATTGTTTTCTAGGTCATATGACATCTTCTGGTTTGCCCATATTTTTCGAGAATTTAGAAAACGTAAAATTACTTGTGAAAGAAAGAAGAAGATTGTATCCACCCTACGAAACTTTGAGATTGAATGTAAATATGTTGAGATTACCTTTCTTTATAACATTACTTGGTTTAGCATTAAGTATTATTTTAATGACAACAGAAATATTACTGACATTTAGCCATTAAGTTCAATGAATATGTGACATTAAAAAAAAATCAAGGCAGAAATTTTAATTGTTTAAAAATTTATTACGTAGGATAAAATAAAAGAATAATTTTACTGTTGTCTGGAGCTATAAATAATAATTCAACAATGTAAATTATTTTCAGGTCATTGAAAGAGAAAATAACATTGGTGTAGGAAGGTTACCGATCGAGCCCCGTTGGAATTAGGGCGTGGTTTATTCGACCGGGCTTCTACGACAAACTACT
>JAQIWE010001455.1:0-15826 GCA_034698565.1 Campodea plusiochaeta
TTAGATGAAAATTAAGTGAAAATTATGACATGTCCTGAACCTGAAATTTCAAGCTCTGCAACTTTGTCCACAGACACAATTGTTGTTCCCTATTATTTTAAGAAATTTGGCATCGCTGGATCACTCCACAGAATTTTCACTACAACTTTGAAATTTACACTAATATTCTAAAATTCACATTTCAGGAGATATTCAAGGGGATCGATATTTATGGAACACCCTGTAGACTAACTATAGATGTTTATTCTATTTACTAATCATATTTCTAATTAGGGCTAAGGATTAAAATTATTTTGTAATATGAACTCTTCCGTGGATGAAATATGATGACTTTTTATTTCTAAGTACAAAAAAAAAAATTATGTCTTCAAATTTAAAAATAAATTCCCTTCATTCTAAAGCAAATTATTAAACAGAAAAATTTATTTTTCAGTTTTTTCTTCCAGTTGTATTTTAAATTATAAAACACGATTTCAGTTTTCTTTTTCATACATTGAGATGACTAAGAACTTAACGATTATTATCATTACAATTTTAATTAATTCAAACCTATAGTAAAACCTGCAAATTTTATATTGCATTCAGGGATAAAAATATGGGTCTTGGAACACAAAAATTATTACTTCTTATAATGTATAGGCTAATTATACAATGTAAATTTCTCAAAACAAATTAATAATAATACAAGACAAACAAAATATTATATTTCCCAACAGGAAATGAAGTTCTTATATAAAATTTAAAGAAATTCTGATACAAAATATTATAGTTTCCAAAGACCAAGAATTGTTTAACGGAATTACAGTATTGGTTTTAAAAATATTTTATAAGTGTCTTATAATTTTAAAATTACTGTTTTAAATGAAAACATTTTTCTTCCATTATAAACAGTTGTGAGTGGTAGCAGTTTTGTTGTCTTTTTAGAAAGATTATTACAATAAAAAAAATAAGGATTTCACTATTCTTCCAAATTCACAACTCAATATTTTTATCCCCGAACACCCCTAAATTGTGTAAATGTGTGCGTAAGAGACTGAAACTGTGCAATACAGCAGGTAGAGTGATTATAATAATTATATTAAAATATAAATAAAAATAATGATAATAATAATAATTGTTAATGCACCAACCTCATCCATTAGTTGCATAGCCTCGAGTGAAAAGAAGAGAGGGGGGAAAAGGAGAAGGGAAAAATATATTAACAGAAAGAGAAACAATCACACCAGGCAATATGATAGTTAAAAACTTTTGAAGATTTGAATTTTTTTTTATCTGAGACTACTATGACAGAAATTAGATGCGTTATTGCAATTGACATTTTTAGAGGGAGTATGCAAACATGATCTTTAGTTAAAGTTAAAAGGTTTGGGGTATTTAGTCACCAAGGAATAGACATGATATAAGACAGCTGTTTCGTCTGTTAAAGGCTCATTCTTTGAATGACTTGCTCAGCATGAAAATGTTAAAAAATTAAAGAAGTCATTAAAATGTTCAAAATTTAAATTGGTAATATTTCTTATCACAAAATATTAAATTACAAGTACTGCTTTTAGTTGACTGTAGTGTATTACTCTACTAATAAGTTCACTTGTTCTTTGATATTTTTAATGACTTCATATTTCAGTTTTTGAAAGAAATGAAAAGCGAGTTCCGCAAAAAGCACTCTGTATATTATAGGACATTATCCAACGTGTTTCGAATTAAAAAATTCGTCATCAGGGGTACGTATAACTGCAATTACTTGCTGTTCTGTATTTAAAATAATAGCATCTAATCGCAGTTATATGTACCCCTGAAGATGAATTGTTAAATTCGAAACATGTTGGGTAATGTCCTATAATATACAGAGTGCTTTTTACGGATTTCCGCTTTTCTTTTCATTTTTTTCTTTCATTCGGAAATCGGCTTATCATTACTATCAATATACAATATTCCGTACATTTCCACTATTGAAAGTATTTCTGTTTTTTCAACATTGCAAATCTATTTGTCAAACGGTTGACTTTTACAAAGACGAAAGATGATGTACTGCTATATCATTTAGTAGCCGAAAAATAGATATATTATCTTCTAATCATTTTAAATGTGGTATTTTTACAAGAAAGTTTTACTTCATTTAAAGAGAAAGTTAATGACAAAAGAAGCTCTAAAAACTACTAAAAGATAAAGAATGCATTTTGCAAAGTTGGAAATTTATGGAAGATCATCTTAAAAAGTTAAAAGTATTAACAAGAAACATTACGATGAAATTATCTTAAAATTCACAACACAATTAATTAACCAAAATGTGCTCAATCTTGATTTTCACAAGCCGATATCACATAACTTATTGTAAACATTAAAACTTACCTTTTTGTTCCAAAACGTTTCTACATTTATCATATTGCCTGGCGCACATAAACTTACAATAAAAGGCACTTACAGTGATTTCATTATAATGAAAATGTGTACGAATATAAAGAATTGACAATGCTTCATGCAGTGGTTAATTTATGAAATTGAATTGAAATATTTAAATATTTTTAAAACAATAATAAGCATGAAGTAGCAACATGGAAACAATTATTGTGTTGTGTTAATTATATTCACCAACAATTTGTTTGTTAGCTGTTTAATTTTTTTTTCAGTTTAAGAACAAATTAGGAAGTATGCTATTTTCAATATTAATCTTTTTATTGAAGATACTGAAACTAGTACAGTTAACAATTAACAAATTTATAGTATGAAGCCAACACCAGTTTTGTAAATAGGCCTAACATAAATTTTAAACAGGTCACAAATAATTCTCAAAGTACATAACTTTTCGCTGAAAGAATAAGTCTAGTTGCTGCAATAAAATCTAATACCGAACGAAATAAACTACAACAAATTGGTTAAATATTTCATGAGGTCTCTGTAAAATTAGAGTAACAACAAAATATTGCTAAAGAGTATGAATATTTAATTAAATAAAAGATATATATATGAATAAAAATGTTAGTTCAAACATGAACTTGAAAACAAAATGAAACGGTTAGTTATGCACACGTAATATATTCAGTTTGGAGACCATAAATTGATTTTTTTTTTAAATATCAAAAGTATCTCATTTCAAAACTTATTAGCCAGCAAATTTCATTCTAAATCCCAAACAAAACTGAAAGCACTTTTCAAAGAAAAAGAGTATAATGTGTTATTATTTCATAAACAATAAACTGGTGCTAAAAGTATAATTTAAAATATTTAATTTAAAACTTTATTACCTGTTTGAGATGATTTTTGAGCAGTGATCCTTCTGGTTCTGGTAATGCTGGAAATTCCTCTGCATCTGAAGGTGGAGTTATTTTATTGGCATCTAAATCTATTAACCATATATCCTCGGGAAATCTACAGAATGTGGAGAAATAATTATGTAGATTAATAATTAAAATCGGGGCATTTTAGATATTTATTAGAGAATTCTATTTGACAATATAACATGAGTAGTAATAATATTAAATTAAGTACAAGAGGAAAGCATGTACCTCAATGGCTTAGTGATAATAGCCGTGCATATTGCAAATTTTGTAGGTTCGTTTCCCACTTGAGGTGGATTTTTTTAATGTGCTTAATTTATCATTCTAATGTAAAGTGGGTTTAATTTATTTATATATGAATAATTTTATGTTTATTTTGACTGAAATTGACAAAATTCATTCCATATTAATGACAGTTCTAAAATAATTAAAAAAAAACATTATTTTACTTATTAGGCCTACCAAAACAACCCTTTCTCACCAAAATACTTTAAAAGTAGGTTTCTTTCCGTAAAAATTTTAAGACATTAAAACGTTTCTCACACAATAAAAAAATGTAACGTTTACTTCCTGAAAATTGACACTTACCTAAAATGTTTTTTGTACATTAAAAAACTAGCAGGTATTCCTATTATATACGGAGTAGGTGCAAGCAGAAGCTGAAATGGAAAAAAAAAGAAATTAGATATACATGTTTTATAGATAAAAATTACCGTACCTATTTTTAATTAATTGAATACAAATGACAAGCATTGACTGTAGTAACACTTCTAATTGTACAGTCATTTATTAGTGTTTAAAAAAAGTTTTCTGAACTTGGTTGCCAAAATGGCAGCGAACATGTTTTCTTTGTTGTCAAATCCCCTTATACCATGACCACAAACATAAGGACTATTTCTCGTTAGCACCGTTTGATAGTTCTAATCCCCTAAGAAAAGGGTGGACAAAATGACTGCTGTTGTTTACTATTGTATACAGTACTTTCTCCTGTCAAAATCGTCACTTTCTTAAATACATTTGGGTCTATGTTCTTGTGGTAGATATACTTGGTTGCTATTTTTAATACGGTAAAATTATTAAAGCCTTATTGGTATAAAAATAGTCCGTTTTCTATTGTAATATTTCAATACTATAAATAGTTATAGTCTAATTGAATTAAATGTTTACAGTGTTACCAGCCTGTGCATCAAAAACAAATGTCATTTCAATTGTTAGCTGCTAGAAAAGTACCATTAGGTAATTTTAGAAGTATTTTTAAAGAAACTTTCTACATACTACATTTTAAAAGCATCCTTTAGACGTGATTTTAGATACAAGGCTTTGCAAACTGACACGATTTTCGAATAATGAATTTCTGACTTGCCTGTTCAGCACAACTCATGCACGTAGGCAGTAGAGGTATTACTGGAAACATATATTGTAGGGGATAGATCATAGTAACGAAAGCCATCACAGACATGGATAACGCATTATAATCACGAGATTGGAGTACAAGCTGAAATAAGAGAAAGAAAAAAAATAGTTTTATGGAAAGGGAGCATGGTATTAATGTTAGGTTTAGGGATATATTTTGTCGCCGTAGACACAAAACCTCCAATGTTACACTTTTTCGGGAATGTATTTTATTGGTTCATTTTAACCAGCCAATCAGAACGCATATTTTACCCTGACTTCTATGCTGAAATCTGTCTCTAAAGTTCATTTACAAAATCTCCAATGTTACAAAGAATATACATATTCATACAAATCCCGCAAAATTGCTATTTAGTTTTGTAACATTGGAGGTTTTGAAATTTAACAAAAAAAAAATAGTTTTTTGCCATTCCTGAACAATTTTTAAAATGTAACATTGGTGGTTTTGCATCTACGGCAACAATTTAAGTTCACCTTTGGGATGGTTAGGATAGATTAACCTATTGAACTGTTCTATAAAACTGATGGTAACTTTTCACTATCACTTTTAAGTTCACTTGTAAATTTTCAGCAGTATGCCTTCTGCCTTCTTCAGACTTGTTGTCTAGTTGGAATCACATGGTGAACTTTAAAGTGATAATGAAAAGTTACCATGAGTTTTGTAGAACAGTTCAATAGGTTAATCCATCCTAACCATCCCAAAGGTGAACCTAAATATATCCCTAAACCTAACATTAATAAAAAATCAGTTTTTTCTATTTGATAATGATAGTTAGACCTACATGAAGATTCAAATAATTTTTTAATTGGTTTTTAATATTTTCCCAATACTGCAAGTGAATTATAGAGTACTTTTAAAACATGAAATATTTAATCCAATGATAACTTCATCCTTACTTTTCCAAGCCCATCATCCACAACATGATGAGGTGCTGTTGAACCTGCAGTTGATTGATGTCCTCCAGTTGATGAATGAGGTCCTACAACTGCTGCTGTTGGTACTTGTTGTCGAACTACTTGTTGTTGCTGTTGATATTGATGTACTGCTACTTGCTGTTGCTGCTGTTGTTGTTGATGAACTGCTATTTGTTGTTGTTGTGTATTTTGCTGCAGTAATAGTCTACGAGGATCCTCCCATGATGTTGTACGAGTCACATGGTTTAAAAAGTAACTGGAAGAAGAAGAATGATAATTAGTATGACTTTTCTTAATTAAGTATTTTTATGCTTCCGGATTCTTCAGAGTATTGGACATTGGATGATTTATTATTCACAAATCAAATTGTATATTTTCTCAAGGTTAAAGCACTGAATCTACAAGTTGGTTAATTAAATGCTGCCATGTCTTAATTCAACATGCTTCATAAAGATTTGCTTTGAAACATAAACCAAGGTATGTTTAGATCACAGTCATAAGAAAGTTCCATGAAACATTTAAACCAGTCATAAGGAAGTTCTATGAAACTAAATGAAAATATGGTCACTGATGATTCATTTTTAAAAGCTTATTTCATGGGGGAAAATATCTTTGGTAATTATTAGTTACAACCCTCGAGCCTCTATAAATAGAGTTTGCATTGCATATCCTCTTATCCTTTGCATATCCTTTAGTGTGTGAACTGTGAAGCAACGCTAGATGTCACTGGCGTACTGTCTCCGACAAATTTCTACTGTGCAGTTCCTTTGGTAATGGCCGACTGGAACTTCATACTCAGTGAGCGGTGCTGCCATCTAGCGAACTTTCCCGAACTACATGAAATTTAGCTGAAAAGCGTCCATATTGATTCATAATGTAAGAATACCCCAAGCAAACTCTATATATAGAGGCTCGAGGTTACAACCTACCTTTACCATAATTTTTAAAAGAAAACAGAGAACACATCCTTGTTTATTTTAAATTCTTAACTCAAAATAATGGCATATGGTGTGAACAGTCATAGAATTTGTGTCATGTGAAATCAAAATACAGTTGTATAAGGAGGTGATAAATAATTCACAGGTGGAAAGCCTAAAAGATTTATCACTGCTGGAAATGTCATTTTCATGAATTCTTAGAACAAAAACTACGCAATGAATTTTTATTAAATTTTCAGCAATTTGAAAGTCTGACGATTCTGAACATAGTCTACTGAATTTTCATGTTTCTACTTTAACGTGTGTACTTTGGAGGAGCCAAACAATTCATAACTTGTGTATGACATCATCGAAGAACTAAAATCACGATTTATGAAGTTAGAGATCTAATATGGTATTTTAGTATGTTGAACTTCAATTCGATATAAAACACTCCTGAAAATTTAGATCGCTAAGTATCTTAGTTTTTGCGCTTTGATTTTTTGAAAATTACGTTTTCCCTATCCTTTAACACAGGAGGTGAAAACTTTTTCACCACGTGTGTTATAAGATAGGAAAAACGTCATTTTCAATAAATTACTGTGCAAAAACTAAGACACTTAGTAATCTGAAATTTTCAGAAGTGTTTTTATTAATATATCGGATTGATGTTGAACATACTGAAATTTCAGATCTCCAGCTTCAAAAATAATTTTTAGCAGACGACAATGCAAGTCATGAATAACCTACTTCATCTTTTAACTGTTTGATTTTGAATACTGCAAGTTTATAAACGATTCATTTAATTTTGGTCTTTTTTACTGTTTAAAAAGAACATTAGAGGAGTCTTTTGTAAAACTAAATCTTACTATCTTCCTGTCCTTGGATCTAGTTTCGCCTCCCATCCCGGCGGTAATATAACTCCTTCCATTCTCTGTGGTGCTGCTGGATGACTGACGTGAGCTTGATACATTTCAGCCATACCAGCTTTCATTATAGAAGGATTAGTCATCATGCAAACAATATTCACAAATCTCAATCAACGAACAAGTGCTCATGCGCTAGTGGAACAAAAAGAAATCGACATCGAAATTTACAGGGTTGCCAAGAGTAAGTTTTCTCAAACAGCTGCTGGCATCGAGGGGTTAGTCACAATTTGATAACAAAGACGCGGGAAAATGAATAGTAAAAATAATAATAAAAAAATTCAAGTTTATCACAAATTCCAGTTACTTCCACCCATTTTTAGATTTAGTTCTTTTGTGATTTTAAAAAAAAACAGAAAATGAGCATTTCTTTTCAATTTTTTTCATTTTGAGTTGTAGGGAAGTATGAGGGGAATGCCACAATACAAAATCATAGTTGGTAATAAAAAATGTGAATTTTCATTTTGATTCCCAATATAAATTAAAACAAAAGTAGAATTTAACTAGTGTTGCAGCTTGCAGGATAACTTTCCCTGTAATATATAATCTTGTTAGCTTATTTTTTTGTATTGTTATTGGGAATGAATATTCCTTGTAATTGTTCTGTTTACATTGTGAAAAGTCATCATTGTTGGGAATAAATCTAATAATGTCTCTCATATTATTTAAGTAAAAAACATGTTTATTTCAAAACTACAACTTAGATATCTACTACAGTATATGGAACCTATTTACATGATGTACTATAATACATGTAGATTGCATATTACGAGTATGAAAATTACAAGAAATGAACAATAGTTTGATGAACATGTTCTGAAATAAGCAGAATAAACATATAATTATATTTGCATAAATGTGTGATATCACAAACTTAGCGCTGTCTCCAAAAGTAATTAAAACAAGGGAGTTGTTTTTGTTTAAACGTTTACCGATTTTCGTAAACGTATAATCAGAAGAAACCAGAAAATTGGTGTTTTGTATGACATGTAAAAATGACAAAAATCAACCAAATATAGGCGTAAACGGTAAACTCAACGTTATGTTATTCTTCCGATCGCGTAGTGTTCATTGTAAAGAAAGAAAACATTCAGAAAACAATGTATTTCGGGGTCATAACTTAAAGACATTTTTATATACATTTGGCTTTGAGAGTGACATCACTTAAGAGTTTGTATATTCCTATAATTTTACAAGTACTATTTACATGTTAGACTCACACAGACACAAATCAATGGTATCACAAAGCAGGCACTTCTAATCATTAACAAGATGGCAGAACACTTTACATTGCTTTCAGACTAATCAAGTTGGTTGCCTGTTCAATCACATTTAACATTAGGGTTCATCAATCTTACAAGCTCTTTAGCATGGATTTAGAAAGTGAGAAATAATTTAAATTACTTTCAACTGGAAATAAAGTAATAAATAAACACTACAATATAATATTTTTAAATCACTTGAGCACTAACATCAAAAAAAATATTTTTCAATCTCATCTAAAATAAATAGCATAGAATAAAAATGAGTTGTACCACCCTGTATTCGAAGCATGACAATATTACTAAGCATTGCAAACAGATTCATTTTATAATAAATCAGCATGTAGGTCTACAACTGTATCACATTACTCAGTCAGCAGTCTCTGACTATGACATTATGCAAACATACAGGTATTTTAAAAGAAATCTCTCAATCACTTTCAGAAAGAGAATTTCAAAACAGAATATGATACACCAAAAGTAGTTTGAAGGAAGCATATTCAGAAATAATAAAAATTGTGTTATGCCATTTTGGATGTTTTTGGATTATCGTACATTTTGAGTAAAAAATTGGAAGTGTAATCAAAAGACAACCTGTTATAGAATGAATTTTATATACAGTACCAATATACCCTAACCAACAGAAAAAGTACTGTAATAATTTAAGTTTCATGTACAATTAAAAAGTTTGGGTAGGTAATTTTTTAAGTGAAAATGTGTTCATTAGTGCAAAATGGAATACTGTAAAAAAAATCACACAGAATTTTCAGTTAATACAATAATTTTTTTTCAAATTATAAGACATTTCCTATAAATTCTAAATTTGGTTCACGAAGAGTAAGATCACCCTACTAAACACAGTATACTATACAAGTAAAGAAAATAATAACAGTAGGGCCTATATTAGTTTTGCATGTTGAAACAAAGAAATTTTGAATAAATATTTCTGTGTCAGTAACAAAAGGCAAGTAATATTGTTTGATTGAAGTGGTCTTTCAATAGCATACATAAGGTCCTCTTATTAACATAGCAACAATTCCAGATCAACAGTTTATTAGTGTTTACAAAGTTTCAATTCTCATTTGGATTTGAAAAATAAGATAATCTTGCTGGCCTGATATGCTCTGGTTTATATACAGTACAACTCTATTTGTTTATTACGACTAAATACATGCAGGCCTTGTAAGCTAAATCTTGGATTTAAAAAACACAAAATGAATTTGTAACTAAGCTGTAAATATTACATCATATTTTATACCATAAATGTAAACAGTAAAATCTGATGCACAGACTATCAAAGGTCAAAATTTATTTATTTTCATTCTTGTAAAGATACCCTATATAGTAATATTTTAGTGGAGTATAAAAAAAGAGTAGGCCTACTTCTAAACCGGACTTCACTAATAATGTTTCGATAACAGTAATTCTTTCGGAAAATTAAAAAATTATGTTTAATTTATTCTTTCATAATTTCGTTACAATTTCTATGACATTGACTCTTGAGTTAAGCAAATAAACAGCAGTAAAATTAAAATGACATGCATTTTTTAATGTTAAATTTCTGTCAGGGATACATGTTTTAAATATTTTGACATAAGCACTTTACCCATTAAACAAACGAACGTGATAAGAATGTTGACTCAATTAAAAATAAAGTTGATATGAACTTACATAAAAAAAGTAAATACCATAAGTAATCCTCAAAACTATTGAACTAGGCCTATTCATTTAGTAACATAATATTTCTGTTCAGGCTAAGCACTACATAATAATTGGAACTTTGTAAACACTAAAACTATACTGCATTACAAATTTGATACAATTTTTTTTATAATAACCGTTTCATTCACGCAACTTCTACTTCACTTTGCAACAAAAGTCTTCTCAACTTTGAACTAAAATCACGTTTGGTTTCCTGCTACGAGCATCTCTTCTTCCATGGGTCTTTTCCTGGTCTGATCTCCTGAATTAAAACCTTGATTCCTCAGTACTTCCTGATATTGACGAACTGATTCAATTTCTTGGTTGAGGTCATCGTCCTGCATTGGTGGAAGGACATTTGGAACGTAACGAGAGAATATCTGAGGAGAAAAAGTCCATTCAAAATTTATTGGAACCAACAGAAAGATTTGTTTGTTTGGAAGGGAGCATGGTATTAGTGAAACAGTGCTGAAGACATATTCACAACATGAGGAGTACATTAAACCTCTCACAAGGTGAGCTTAAATATCTTATTAATCCATTTCTTAATTATTGGAACCATACATCTAGTTGTTTTTTTAGTCAAGAATGCAACCACTAAGATTTTTATAGCTACCTGAGGTTCTCCACTTTGAAATTTTAGCTTAGAAACATTTTGCAGATACAACTGACAAATATGTTGAAAGTTAGGTCATATATTGAAAATAAATCAATGTTTTCAACTTTAAAAAATTATCTTATCTCTGAAATAACTGCTTCAAAATTGATTAATGATATACATATCTAACCTAAGTAACTGTACAATTATTTTATCTGTGTGAATTATCACTGGTATTATGATTGTGAGTCAAAAAGCATAGGTTTTGTTCAGGCTCTTGTAAGTATCTCAAGCAAGTGCTAATTCACAATTACCAGAGAAAGATTGTGTTTTAGATCTACCACAGCGGTGTAGGCAAGGGGGGGGGGGGGTTGTACCCCCCCCCTTGACGAAGTAAAAGTTTAAAATTTAACTAAAGATATGTCAAAAACAGTGAAAAAATTAAGCTTTAATTGTGAACAATTTTTACAATATTATAAATATTTGAAAAAGTGCTTGAAAATGAGTAAGCCTATTTTTCACCATATTTTACAAAATTGTCTTCGTTCCCGTCAACCATAGTGGTGTGAGCTCGGAAGGTCTTCAACGTCACTTGCCCCTTTTCGAAATCCTAGCTACGCGCCTGGTGTATCAACAATATCAGTCAAAGCTCTAGTCTCTCTGTCAAACTAGATTGGATTCATAACTGTATCACTACTACAGTAACTAAACATATATTGGATCTGTTATCATACCTGTGGATATAATAAGCTGTATTCTGGATTGATTACATGTAAATTCTTGCATAAACTTGCAATTATGGAAGGAGATATCCTCAATGGAGAATTCAAGTGGAATTCAGTCAGTTCTGAAATTAAAGAAAATATTATAACTCAAAATTGTAAAGGTATCACACAAACATCATTCTCATTATTATCATATTATGATACAGACTCTACAACAATATTAGGAGTTTATACTATACGCCTAATAATAATAATTTGATAATATTAAATCTTTATTTTTGTTGAACAGATATTTCCCATTACTTTGTACATGTAGGTGAATCTTTCTTCACTGAGCTGTACAAACAAATGGGAAATGCTTCCACTTTGAAAATAAATACGCAAAAACTAACAAATGTTTTTTTTAAACTTCAGATATT
This sequence comes from Campodea plusiochaeta, assembly GCA_034698565.1. Classification (NCBI taxonomy): domain Eukaryota; kingdom Metazoa; phylum Arthropoda; class Diplura; order Rhabdura; family Campodeidae; genus Campodea; species Campodea plusiochaeta. The sequence goes on from JAQIWE010001455.1 coordinate 12,152, forward strand.
GTTTTGAACTATTTCAAAGTTTAGCATATTAAAATCTCGAAGTTGTAGGCTAGAGTCAAAAATGAAGAAGTCGAAATTCTGTGACTTCACTATGAAAACTACTGATGAATACTCTAAATCAGATTTTAAAGGGAATTTTATTGAAATATTTATAGTTTTAATAAATATATTGCAAGTTTTTATGGATTTGACAAATACTTTCTGTTATTTATGGATTCGAAATATATTTGCAATATTTATAGATTTGTTAAATATTTGTAAATTTATTAAATATTTATGGATTTATTAAATACAAACATCGGGGCGTACAAGATTTGTAGTCATGCGATACCCCTCGAGCACCACTCATAATGCTGGTGCTGACAGAGAACCTGAAAAGGAGTGGTTGCTGGTGGCACCCTGCAGTTGTGGAATTACGAAATACTAAGACTAAATCTAAAACAGTATATTTTAAGAAAAAGTTAGTGCAACGCTCCCAGTATAAATTTATACCGTACATTTATAAATTCAACTTGCACTTCTCCTTTTATAAAATTAAGAGCATTGAAAAGATAACTGAAAATTATATTAAATCCAAATGTTAGCAGTAGTATTTGAAATACCAGAGATTTTATAATTTATTGACTTAAAAATAAAGTGTGGATTTTACTGCTTGAGTTCTCTTCACCCCCACTCTACCTTCAAATATCATGATAACAATTAAATACTTTTCTTACCAATAACTTTCCTCATTAGGTCATCAGCTATTGTAGTTGCAAATAGTTTGTGAAGTTCTGTTGTTAAATCAGTTCGCTTCCAACTTGCTAAATAACAACGATCCTGGAAAAGAAAAGGTCACTCATTTTCATTGCACTTTTAAAATACTGTACATATTTAAGATGTCGTTTAGACTAGGTGCAAACAGAATGTAATTTAAGACATAAATTGCCAACAATTATGAAAGTGAGGCAAATCTTACTAAAGCCAGATAATATGTATGTATGTGTCTTTATTGTTCATTCGACCATTGGCCATAACAATTACAATACCTTCTTTAACATTGTTTAAATTAATGATAATCATATACTATACAATTGTTAAAATTTTTACTCTACTGTGTTACTTGTGTATGTTTTACATTCAGGAAAATAAAGTAGGCCTATTATTATTTTTATATACCCTACAAATGATATAAGTACATAGCACAAAAGTACATTATCATTAATGTTTTTAATAGATATCACAATATTGATACAGACTAACAAATCTTACAGTAGTCCTATTAATGTTCATCATTTACAAATAATTACTTATTTTCAATAGTTAAGTTTAAAAAGAAAAAGACAAACTTTCAGTGATGAATATCCCTAACATTAGGTCAAGTCTAATGAAAATCTGTAACATTCAACTTAGACATAGTCTACTAGGATTAAATATTTAAAGAATACCATCATTCCAAAATTTATAACTACGGTACTACCATAATGAAAGTTTCATGAAAAAAAAAATCCCTCATTCCACCTGGCCATCTAATGAGTGAGTTTTAAAGCTTAAGAATGTGCAGCAGAACTAGTGTTTCATCTAGAATTTTTCGGGGGCAGGGCGCATTCAGGTTAAAGTGGGCACATTTTTACGTAGGAACAAATTGCCAGGGCACGTAAAATTATCGTATAAATGTTTCTTTGAGATTTTTTAACATTTCATCCTCAATTTTCGACCGATTTGAATGATGTATACGCCATTGGAAAGATCTCGTCCAGACCTTTAAAACGATGTATATATAACTACTATACTTCGTTGATATATAGGCAAATAAACGGGGTGTGATTATTATAGCACAAGGGCGTCCTAAAAGTAGGGCAGGGCGCTGCGCCCTTCTAAAACGCCCTAGATGAGACACTAAGCAGAACATACATTCATCTTAATAATTGATATTATCAATTTATCTTGACACAAGAAATTACAGCTCATTTTGAAATCTGAAGTACCCTAGATAAATTAGAAAAAGAAGGCCTCTAGGCTAGTCTGAATATTTTCCCACTGTTTAGAACTTTTATAATGGTTATAATTAAATTTAATATTTTACACAATTGTTGAAACATTTATGATTTTCTCATTCATAGCCTAAATGAAAGTTTGTAATTTGGATGGTAATGGTGACTAATGATGGTTTAGTGACTAAATACTCCAAACCGTTCAACTTAATATGTAACAATCAGTAACATGACCCCAAATGTTATCAGGAAATATGATAAGCCCACTTGAAAATTGATAACATTCAAATTTCTGGAAGAGAAACTACTACTACAAAACTAAATTACAAGTCCAAGCCTCATATTTCATTGAAAATTGTTGTTTAGACACTCTAGAAGTTATGGTATCAGATTGTACATTGGTGCCCAAAGAACTATTAGTAATTTCTTCATGGAGAAATTTATTTAATAGGATTTGCTCTTCAGAAGAAATTGGTCCAAGAAATTGCCATTCTGACCATGCTGAAAGATTTCCCCACATCCCTGCACAATCACATAATCTATTCTTAGACAAAAATCTATCATATTGCTAATTAATTTGATGTTGTTATTCTGCAACACAGTCTGTCAATTTACTACATGGTAAACAGAGTACACAGATAAATAAACATTTTCTAATCATCTGATAATTTAATTTTAATACTTACCATATATGTAAATATCGGTGCTATTCCTTTTAAGGCAAACATGTATTGGTCCAGACTGGATGCAAAGTGCTGTAGGAACATTTCATCATTTGTTTTCTGGAAAATAAAAATAAAAAAATTATTTTAAGTCTCAAGAAAACTACAGTACAACTGCTGAAGAGTTCCCCAATTATCAAAAAGCCACTAGTTAGCTCGACTGCTTGTAGTATTGGGCGATTACCTCGATTAAATCGATTATTTACCCTAGGTGATAATCGTACTCGATGATTCCAGTTTTCAAAATCGAATTTATAATCAAACTAATCGAGTAATTCCGAATTTTCACATATTTTCAGCCGTTCGAAGTTCCCAATACGAAATAAATGAAATTATAAAGTAAAATCGAAAACCTTTTGATGAAAGAAGTGTCACAGCTGATTACTTTTAAATTCAGTAACATGTTTAATAGCGAGAACGTGTCTTTTAACATTTTGTAACAACGTTGACATGTCAGCGATGATGTAGACCAGTAATACTGAATTTAGTAGTGATGATGCGACTTTTAATACTTCCCGGATATGCTGACGTGTCAATGATGATGTGGACCAATGATATTGAACTTACTAGAGATGATGCATATTTTAATACATTGCTGCTTCAGCTACATATAGTATACATGACTTTAATAGACTTTAACATACTAAAGATTTGCCTTTTCTCCCATGGTGATCTAAAAATGGCCTTTTAACCTTTTCCTAAAGACTTTTTTATGCTTATCCTTTCAATTCACACACTACAATTTCTTACTATTTTTTATTATTAAAACTAGCGTATATAAAAAATAATCAATTATAACTCGATTAATTGAGTATTTTTGTAGTGATTAATCAATTACTAAATTTCAATATTTAATAGCCCAACACTACATGTTTTCATAGTACAGGAAAACCTCGTTATTATGATATCGGTTTATACGAAATACTGCATAATACGAAGCTTTCCCTTATCCCCGTCCAAAGGTATAGGAATTTCCATTA
>JAQIWE010001456.1:0-15821 GCA_034698565.1 Campodea plusiochaeta
CTGCAAAGTCATTATCAAACAATCTTTTGATAATGACTTTGCAGTAAAGTTGAAAATTTACGAATAATTTCTGTTTTATTCTTGAGATAAGACCCCAAAATACCAAGGAAAAAATATGAATTCTCAATTAGGAGGCTTCCACATTTATTTACCGGCGGTATTACCATAATATTTCTTTCTAAATGATCAAAAGTGGAGTATATAGATATTCTACAAAAAGGCAATAGTATTATTTTTATTTATATGTCGTCCATTTCAGGCTAATTCCACTTCAAAGATTTTGATGCAAACTGCTCCACTTAACTGTTCAAGAGAAACACTAGAAAAGGTATTAATATAATAATAGCATTTAAAGGCATATTACACTTATCTGATTGTCTTTCGATCTTATTTTATTGTCATTATGCACATTTTTTTAACTGATATTATGATATTATACAAGTTATGTAAAATCTTAAGCATTCTAAAACTAAATTTCATATTATCTTGCTGTTTACATGTTTAGTACAAGGTACAGAAAGGAAAATAAAAGTATTTACTTGATGAAGTAAAATAATTATTATTTGTTATGATTTTTTTAGTGTTTCAAACAAAAAGAACCTTTCCGAAGTATTTTCTATATGACTTCCTAAAGATTTTATTCTTTACTAATATGATTATTAATGTTTTTAGATTGACAGATTGATTCTTCGAGTCCAATTTTCTCGAATCGAGATTACTGCAGGAAACGTCTTTACTGTATCAGCAAAAAATCTACTTGGGGTATGAAAATATTTTATTATCACTTTTTTTTTTCAATTTAATAGATTTAACTTTTTCTTCTTTTCTTGCAGGCTGTTTCAGCTTTAACAACATATCTTGTCATACTGGTGCAGTTTCGTATTAGTTCCGAAAAGTAGAAAAACTCTGATTTAGTTGCCAATTTAACATCTCCCTGTTTTGGGATATCTTTCCAGTTCCTCGTCTCAACCAACATTAAACTTTTCACTTTTGCTGTAAGAAACTCACACTTTCAGACGCTCGTTAGTTTGCAATGTGAATTTGTCATCAATAAGGATTAAAAAAATAATATTAGCACAATTTCAAAATGTCTTCAATATTGTTCTTATAAACAGTGGCGAGTTTAACGGTTCTGCAGGTAGCAGTGTACGGCACGACGAGGCCCTCACTATCCGTATTTTTAATCAAATCTGTATTTAAATGTAATTTTATTTTTAAGTATTTTTGACAGCATGAGGGATTTTTATAACAAAAATCACAATAACTTAAACTTTTTAGTTATTTTGACGTAAATTCTACTGTATTCAAGAAATTTGTGACATATTTATAACTTGATTAATTTCCTTTTCCTGTCTTTTCGTTTGAGGCCCTTCTTCAGAAAAAGATAAAAGAAGGGAAAAATAAGTAGAAATGCTAAAATTCTCTTAAAATATAGCTAAATTTCCTTTAAGATGTGCAAAAATCTTTCAAAATTACCTATTTTTTACTGAAAAATGTCTTGACCTGCAAAAATCACTTAAAATTGGTTACTTTGCCAACGAAAAAGACGAAAATTTCAAGCTCGGGCTTCGCCCTCGCATTAATTTTTTTTTTTTTTTTGAAGTTCCCTTTGCCCCCCCGGCAAAAGTTGAAATGACGACTCTGGGTTAATTGACTACTAAGTGAATATTTGCTCACATCTTTTGATACAATGGTAAAAAGAAATGATTGAAATAGAGATTTGGTGAACAAGACAAGGTATGTGATTTCGATATGTGATGACAGTTTGAACTAATTTTATTTTCCTCTTTCATATTTTTCCATTTAAAATAATGTGATTTGAATTTTCTCTCTTAGCAGGAGGAAAGACCATCTAGCACATAAACGAAATATTATTTCGTCCATGATCTAATATCAGTTATCTTTATATCAGTTATCATGATCTAATATCAGTTATCATGATCTAATATCAGTTATCATGATCTAATATCAGTTATCATGATCTAATATCAGTTATCGTTATATCAGTTATCTTAGAGTTAGAACGTTTGAAATCAATAATAGATTCAATTTAGCTGTATTGAAAATGACATTGCAGGATACTGTCTTCATTTACTTCTCTTCATTGTGCTTTGTCAAATATTTTTTCCAGTTCTTCTGCCGCTTATTGAATAAACTTGAGCGTCCAAATTTCTTTAGGTGTCTTTAAAGCAGTTTAGAAAACTTGGAGTATTTGTAGCAGGATGATGCACGTATTATATACATAATGCCAGAGAGTTTGCTATTATTACAGTAACTGCTTCTCTGGTTCAATAATAATGAGTTTATATACAATATTTTCTAGCTTCCACTCGTATTAACAGCATCAGAAGCATAATTACAAAATGTAGTTTTTGAAATTTGTCTAAGATTGCTCATACGGTGTTCATATACAAAAATGGTTATGAATAAATTGATTAACAGCGTAACAGCAGTCTCAAATGATTTAAAATATTATATTTCGAAATTTCACATTGGACGACCAGCAAAACCATCGTGTTTAGCAAAATTTAAATATTTCAATAAACCAATAGTTCTTTGATTAATAATACTTTACCGTACTTATTTTCTCGAAGAAGTTTCCGAAGTTGAAATAAATGAAAGCTCGACTGAAATACTTTTAATAAACTAATGAATATCTATAGTAGGAGATCTCTTGAATCAGTTTATCTTATAAAACCGATTAAGTTGAATTCAATGAGAATTATATTTTAAATATGTTGGTTAATTTTCAAATGTACTACATTTTTGTAATAACTTTTGATTGTAAATAATAATGTCAGTAATTTTCATTCGACTCGTTCGAAACGGCTTAGTCAATTTTCAACAGTTATATGTATGAATGTATCATTGTTTGTAATATGTAGAATGTAATTATATAGTTTATTGTAATTAATAGTGTAGTATACTGTAAGTTATAATTTGGCCCTCGATTTGAGTGGCTCATATTATATTATCTAAAAACAGTATACATTTAGCCAGTCGCATCTATTCCAAGGAGCAATGTAGAGTGAATTTACTGCAACATTACATCACCATTATAAGGAGATGAAATTTGGTACCTTTGGCACCCAATATTAAATTTACCATTTAGCGGTAAACTTTTCCGTGTATATTGTGTAGTATACGTATATAGGTAGCGCAGGAGAAACGCATGAACGTGCGAAACGAGCATGCCTGCTTCCTCTCTTCCTTGTATTTGTTTTTCCCGCTTTCAACTATCGACTGTGTAGTGAATGGTTCACTCGCCTTCCCGTCTCTCATTTCAAACGTATAGAGCCTTTTGCAAGTCCTGGGCGACTATCCAGCTCCTTGCTATACAAATTACTCGCAGAATCAAAATATTGTGCTACCTTAAGTTCGGGGTCTTGTTACATTTTGTTCGATAAAGTTTTTTTTGTGATTTGAGTGTGCGAGAAGTGTTTGTTATATTTTTGTTTTTCAGTGATATTTTTAACGTTTTTAGTTTTAATTTCTACATTTTTATAAAAATATGACAGAAGTAAAGACGAATGATTTGAAGAAAGATTTGTCTCACGAAACAGGAGCTGTTGCTATTGTGGAAACAGCAAATGCGTCGCAAACTAAAGGTAATGGATTAAACACTATTTCCATTTATTTTTATCGTGAAAGGTTTATTTTCCTACTTATTAATTCGTTTTTTTAGACTAATAATTCCGTTATTTGTTGCACATTTTAATAAAATTTGTTATGTGCCAGAATTTCGTATCCTGATATCGAGAAGGAGAGGAGAACTTAAATCAATTACAAAATAATAATCTAAGGGGGGGGGGGGGGTACTTGGAAGGAATACAAAGAAGGGAAAAGTTGAGAAACTGAGAGCTGGAGAAGGATTTTTTTGTTTTATAACCCTTCGACCCTTCCCTTGTAGTTTTTGCAAAACTTCCAAATCTTCTTTTGGGCACTTATAGTGGTTGTAAAGAAATCAAAGTGACCGAAAGAAAAATAAATAAAAAAAAATTATGAACAAGGGCTTTTGTAAAAAAACAAAAACACTTGTCAATATAATAACCCTTTAAGTATATCAAAGAACAGCTTCCGTTCTTGGAAATTGCTTATAAATTTTTATATATACTACAATACAATTAAATAAACTACATTTCGTATTAAATTTTCAAATTCTAAAAACTTTATCATTATTTCGATCGTTTAATCAATATTTTATACATATCAACAGTTTTGCGTATAAATAAACGAAGTGAAGATTTTGCGCAGCATTTATAAAAACGATAAATACAGTTAGATATTTAAGTGGTATAATGGTGACAAATATTTTTTTTCGTTCATATTAGAATCATTAATGACCTGACTCTAATAAATATTTCATTACAATATAATATAGAACATTACACGAATGATCACTCTATCTTTTCTTGTAACATGATTATTAATATTAAATAAATTGCTGATTTTTCCGTGCATATAATTAGTAGGCGGAGTAACATACAGTATAATAGTACAAGCTTATACTGTAGCTATACACTTGAATGGATGTGAATAAACATAAAAAAAAGTAGATTTTATCATTTCTAATCGTTTGAGAATTGGTATTATGATTATAGATGGAACATGCAAGATGTCTATACTTTCATTTATCTATTCTGTCAATAAAAGAAAACCGATATATCTTTAAAGTGTAACAAGGACTAGTACAATAGAAAACGCAATACGAAATGTAAGACATTATACACAAGTTGAAAAAAAAAAATCGAGTATGAGGACGACTTACAATGTGTTACATTTTTTTGTGTTTTATTAACCTGCCTATCTGTGAAAGTGATAATAAACAAGTTTACTTTTTTATCGCCACTTGTACTTATGTTATTTCGGCAACAGATTATAAGATGAACTATGTTAACAGATTTATCTCTTATCTTAACTAACTGTAAGGTTAATCGCATACTTTTACTCGAGATAATATTAGACTATTTATAGAAACTACTGAAATTGAGGTAACTAATGGTATATTGAAAAATAAAAGCTATGGTTAACGGAAGTCAAATGTCGATATGTCAAATTATGTTGCGTAATAATTTTACATTACCGTACTGTTCGATTTTTATCTTTTAAGAAAATTTCTAGTATTATATGAACTTAAACCACGATAGTGTTATGTATTATGCATTACAGGGAAAAAAATGACCTGATGGCATAATAAAATAACTGTTAAATTATCTATGGAACTATAGATTAAATGAATCAATAAAAGCTGGTTTAAAGTTTAACATGACTCATCTTTTCTCCAGGTATAGAAAGAAATACCGCTATACAATAAAAGTTATATAATATCTTGTAATAGATTTTGGTTTCAACTTAAACTTTCAATAAATAATTATGATGATTCAAAGGCCCGAACGTTTCCTAATTTTGAGCGAGGTTGAACTCTTTAAAAATGACCTTGGAAAGTATTGTAGTCTGCAAGTGTCATCTTCATTGCTATAACGTGATGGTCATCATAGTCGCAAATGAAATTATATTTTATCACAGAAACAAGTGTATGAAAACATATCGCAAAATAAAAGATTAATCGATATTAAGGAAACTATCGAAAATCACTTATTATGCAATTTTTTTATATATCTGTAAAATATATACTGGTACATTTAGATTTCAAAATCCCTGAAATAGTTTTCCATATTCTTTTACTTAGTAGAATAATCGACGAAACTTAATTTTTACCTTTACCTTTTGTGCTTACGAAGAGCGAAAAAATCCAAAGAGGAATAAGAGGCGAAAGTTGACCACTTTTGTTTTTATTTCTTAGAGAAGGAAAAACCTTTTTTTATTGTATATGAAGGGAATACTTGAATCGATGAAGCAAGTGAAACATCTGGAAGCAACAGTTTGCTAAACTGTCTCTCGTTTCCGAATCTGAAGAACATTGCTTTTTAAAATCTTTTTTACACGCTCCGTCGAACAGATATATAGATAGAACTGGTTACAGATCTCATTCGCATACTGTGAATTTTCCGACTAGTAATAACATTCTCACGATATTATACATTAGCAGCTTGTTACTTTCATTCTTTATTATTGTATTACCGATTCTTCATCAACGAGAGGAATATTTTTGTATGCACGAAATACTAATTTCACTTCCTGACAGAACAATATATAGCTTTCATAAACTCATTTAATGTATTCAGTGTTAATTTATTTTAATTTAATTACAAAGTATAATAGGAGTGTATCAGAGATATTTTCACTCGAATAATTATCTACTCCAGTGACATGTAATAATGCTAAATTTGTGCAATTATAATGTTAACACATCAGGAATGACCTAATAATGTTCCATTAACATATTTTTTCAATATTACATAAAATATTTGGGAGCAGTAAGTTATGTGCAGTTGTTACTACATGACTATAATAATAAATATAGTAGGTTATTATAGTTTTATTTTAGAATTACTGTGATTTCCTGTTACATTATACTTTTTTTCTTTATTTAATATTATTTGAAACTTGAAATTTTCAGCAGTTTCTCGAAACATTTGGAACGAATAATATATTACATTATAGTTATACAACGTAAACATACTTTTATATAGACCCGTAATTTTCAAATATTTCAAATTTTATCCTTCCACCACTTTCGATCAACACTTCTTCGTCAATATATTACCGGATAATTTGTTCCAATAAAAATGATCTATTCTTGGACAGTACCCCTCCGGTATTAATGGCAACCCTTTGAAATAGTAATTTCACAAAGTGTGTGAAATAGCGAGTTCTATTACACAGAATATTCTTTAGAGACCGCGTATCTAGCGTATAATTCAGGAGTACAGCGTGTTTGTGATATCGGGGGTGAAGTAAAATGGTCGATGGAAAAAATCGATATTCCCCCATTTAACCTCCCCCCCCCCTCTTCATCCATCCAGCATCACGTGGGCAGTTTCCTTCTCATCTTCACAATTCTTTTTAGATAGATGATTCACTTTTGTTTTATAGACACACTTTATTCCCTAACCCAAAAGATATGAACTTCCTATTCAGTACAGCATCCATAATGGAAGTTTTTGGGACTCTCAGTGATTCTCAGAAGTGCTTTTTTAACGAGAACATTCCCACTCATGTATCTGTATTATATTGATGGGTAATAGTTTAGGAAATGTTGGGTTGTATACCTAAATTATGTATGTCGTGTGAAGCTTTACGGAGATTCCTTTGCCATAAATCAATTTGATTAATTACGTTATAGATTCCTTGCTATTTTCGTAGTGGTTTGTCATTCTTAATTATCGGCATTATAATGTATTTACAAAAGCTTTAAGTGTTACCTTTAAACTTTAAAGGAGATTAATTTCATTATTAGTTGATATTATAAATTTATTACACTTTTGAAGGGGGTATTTGTAATTTTAAAAGATAAAAATTAGAATAATTACGACATTTTCAATAAGAAGTGAAAGTTTTACTGCAAATTAAAAGTCAGCTTTTTTACTTATAAGATGTTATTTCCTTTTTTATTATTATTTCATTATTCTTATAATATGCATCATTCCGAAGATGAATGTGATTAGCTTGTTGAATTCATCAGGTATTAAAGCGACTTTTGTTAGTGTCTTATTGCCCGTCACAGTCAATAAAAAATATGAAAGTAATTTAAGGAATGTATTATATTTAAAATAGTATGCTGTCTTATCATAATATTGCCTCATTCCTGTCGCCATCTCTACGTAGAGAATTACTGAATCTCTCCCCCATTGATTCACGATTATCCGGATACGTGAAACAATCCCCAGATAATCAAATCCTCCTCTTCCTAAAACGATCTTTCCCGTCCCCTCTCTATCATAAATACATCTACAAATTTTTAATCACACTTTTCCTAATTGAATTATTTATTTGAAATAGCTGTTGGCCACTTACACACAAATCTTTTATAATTACTGTTATTAAAACCCACAGCATGACAGCTTGAAAGAGAAGTAGGAACATTTTTTTCTCCGTTGTTGGAATGTTTTACTACTGTATTATAATGTTAGGCTGTAGGAAAATCACACAATCAGCTTGTTCTGGTTGATTGGTTATACAGAGAAAAAATTAGCATGTGAAAGTAGTTAATCCAGCAATTATCGTGCATGATAACTGAGATCTCATTTCTGTCGTATTCATGTAAACCTTTCATTGTTAGGAGAAGGCAGTTTCACTAATGTGATAAAGGTATTTTCAGTTTCAAAACGTTTAGTTGAATAATATTTTATACATTGTTTTAACAACACCCAATGTAAATATAGGTCATTATAATGATGTTTGCTTTATCGTAATGTTCTAATGTAAAATGAAGCTATAGTCTATAAATAGTCATTTATAATATATTATTATGTAAAGGCAGTAAAGTTATTATATTACGTTTTTAATAACTTGTGGTTTTTAACTTTAATTTCGAGTTCTATCTACGGTGTATTCTGAAAGCAGAAAACGTTCGAACAATTTCTATATTACTCCTTTACAATATGCAATTGTGTGTACTTCACTTCCTCTTCAATATGCACTATAAATAGCAACTTGATTAGTGCTCAGGCATTGATGTGCAACTATAATGTTAAATAGAAACAGTTTCTATACTACGATAAATACGAGGTAATAATGGATGAGAAGAAATAACTTTTTCATTTAAAAGCATATACCACGGATCAAGAAACATTCGCCTTGGACATACAGGGTGGGCCAAAACAAAGGCAACACTTTTGAAAATGGATTATTTTCTGAAATAGTTTAACTAGAAACTGGATTTAAAATCTATACTAAAGAGAATCTTGTTCTGTTTCTGGAAATGTATGGTTTCATAACAATCGGAGGCGTATTACGGCCGCTATAACGGCATTATAACTGAAAAGTATTCTAAATAAAAGTTGCTAATGACGGTACATTGTAAAAAAAACTTATTTTTTTGAAAAGCTACAGAAAATAATATTTTTATAAATATTTATGCTAACACCGGTCTGTAATTCTTGTTTTAATTTTTGTTAAACGGCGTTCAAAATGCGATCCTCCTGAATGGTAGAAGTGGAATAGTGGACAGAGAACGTTCACAGGCTGTTATTGCAAAGGTTGTGATAAAAATTTCAGGCATATTCCAGTCAATCATTGTTAATAAAAATCAAATTAAGGTATTAAGTCCAAAAAATAAAAATTCGGGAACGTAGTTATTGTTCTACGGGTAAAATTCCAATTTTTTAGTGTTATACTATTGCTGATAACTTTTATTTTGAATACTTTTTAGCTTTACAGCTGCATCGGTCTTAACACGACTCTGATTGTTATAAAACCATACATTTTCAGAAATAGAACAATATTCTCTTTCGATTGGCTTTTAAATCCAGTTTCTAGCTGTAATATTTGTCAGAAAATATTCCATTTTCAAAAGAGGTGCCTTTTTTTTTGCCCACCCTGTATAGTGCGAAATTTCTCTTTTTCTGACATTTTACAGACATCATGTCTAATTTAAACTAAAATTTACTAAGTAATTATATGTTCGATACCCCATCAAGATATTTATCATAAGTATCTTTCTCAAAAACGTTTTTGACTTGATATAGAACGAACAGGTACCCTTCAAGATTATTTTAATATATTTCATTCTGAATTTCTCCTTTTGGGTTATGATGATTATTTTGCGTGCAAAACTAAACATATCGAATGTATTCACCGCAGTTTCAAAGTATATTATAGTACACTGCTATAAGCAATTGTGCCTTACGACTTTCCTATTCCATTCCTATCTTTCTAAAGATTTGATGTCAGAAAAGAAGGGTTTTTATAGGGAGAAATCTAATTTATAGACAGAAATAAGGTACCTATAACATTCATACTGAAGTAGAAAAAGAAAAGAAACGTATTAGAATATGTTATTGATTTCCATTTGAAAGTTGATGCACGAAAGTCCAAATAACAGGAAGTCCAATAAGATCATAAATCACTAAGAAGGTTTTCAGGAGTACTTAATAATACATAAATCATTAAACCTTTCTTGTATATATAGATTACATGTATATGGTCAGATGTCGTTTACTGTATATATAAAGCATTTCCGTGTTTCTATAACTGGACGTTAACAGCAAGTAATTGAATTCTTCACAAGTATCTATAATAAATTAAGTCTGTTTAAATGGTATGAACAAAAAGTAGTTAAAAAAAATAACAATAGTCGTTGTTTTAGCATAAATACGTAATAACTATGCTAAAATAAGCGACTGAAGATGTTTTGTCATTAAATTTTTACGTGTTTTTTTACGAGGTTGTTTAACCTTGAATTGTAATATGTATGTTAACTATACACAGTCATATAAATTGCTTCATACTTGACCAGAGTGTAGAAGGTGTGAATTATATGTTGATTTTTTATGATGATTTTTTTCATTGTTTCAGAAAGTCACAGAAAAAAAGTTTGTAAAAATATTTATTTGCCATAAATATTTGTAGTTTAAATCGGTGTCACTATATTGAAATTTATTGAAATAAACTATTAATGTACATGATTTAAAATATATACTTTGTAGTGTTATCTTGAAGTTGAAACAAACGCGTATTTCTGAGAAAATTATTGATTTTCAGGTTAAATTTATTTGAATTTTATTGTTACAGCAAGCAGGTCACGAATGTTCGTTTCTCATGACTTATTTTTTCACAGAATAATTCGCAATTTTGTATAAAACAGTAGAAGTAAAAATAATTAAAGTTGAGGGTAATAAGAAAGTACCAGCAATAGTTCTGGTTGCCACTCTTTAGGCGCTACGAAGCGAAAGGAAAATTTAGCGCTGTAGTAGAGAAAAATTACGAAGTAAAACAACAACAGATTTTAATAAAAGTATGTTCATAAATTATATCCAGCATACGTAAATCTGCACCACTGAGTGCATTATAAAATACAAAGCAAAATGAACTATTTAGAGTTATCAAATCTTACAGATGTCCTCATAGTGTCAAATTATTTTGTTAAAGAGAACAACATTATATAAGCAGGTTATTGAAAAAAAGTATACTCATTTTTCGAGAAATCAAAATTTAGGATTAGTTTAGATTAAATTTCTTTTGAATTATATTAAATGTTATATGTGACTAAAATTTCCACAAACATGTATCTACTGTCTTCCAAGACATAGTCGTCGTAATTACACTCCAAAATATTAAGTTATATAGTTGCTACTATTAGTCCCATTTATCTCCTATACGTATAAAACGTCGTGCGGATATGAGATCTATGCAATCATGCTAAAATAAGTTTTTATATCAATCGGACACACCAGAACCATTGCCAGCAAACAAAACTACGCAAATAGATAACAGAAAAAAGTTTCAACAATCAAAAACATTATGTAAAATTATTGTAATACGGTAATGTTTCTTGCGGTACGCTATGAAAAGCAACGAACAAATTAAGCAAATTATGCTAATTTATTGTAACCGATTTTAGTGGTAGGGAAAGAATACCAGTAATGTTGTTCTAGTTATATACGTTGTATACAATACTTCATGAAATTCTAAAATGAGATTCAATGCTGCACTGTAAACATAAACCTGTGCTATATATAAACTACATAATTATATACTGCGACTGTTTGTTTTCATACGGAATATTATCACACTTTTGCTTTGATTATTCTATGTTTACATTGTATGTAGTGTCATCAGTGGAAAGTAATGAAACTAAAACTGTTACACTTGGTTTAATAGTAATCGTAGGTTTTAAAATATTTTAACCCGTTATCACAATATGTCATATACACTTCCATAAATATAGATTTCAATTTAAACTATCCTTATCGTATAGAGATTATCTTGAACTAATTTGTCTTTGAGTAGAAGTAAATAATTTGAGATGAGTGACCTACAGTATGTTCTCTCTTAAAAATAGTTGGTGTCATTCCGTTTCATCTCGAGCGGGCAGTAAGATGTGCCAGGTAGGCCCATGGCCAATAAGTTTCTACACTCTGCACTCCATTTCTCTCTCTCTCTCTCTTTCTTTTGATTATCATGATCATGGCGAAGAAGAAAAGAAGGTCAAAGGAGATTGGACTAAACCCTCAATTTATTACAGTATATATTACATTACTAAGATATTTTTTCATATAATATTTTTTTTCATATTTTCCGGATGTTCCGACAAAAATAGATCCACCTGGTATGATTTTGAAACTGGTGATTTTTATCAGTTAATCATGTCACAGTTATTATACAACTAAATGTTCTTATACTTTTGTAATTTGGTATTAAATTAACTTTTTATCAGACTAACTGCTAGAAAGTCTGGAAGAGAAGTTTATTTCTTAATTGCAAGAAAACTTTGTTTAATGTGTAATGATCGATTAGATATATCGCTGATTCTGCAGATGTATCGTTTTCTTAAAACTTCAATGGTCATAGATAACATCAGGAAAAGATAACTTTTCGAACATCCTGCTAAATTTAGAAACATTCCACAATGATATGGACATGCAGAAAATGATGGCATCTACGTACTTACCTTTCTATAAACATATCAAAACAAATATCTCTCAACCCGAACCTTACCTTTTAGAGGGACATAATATTAAATTTACTCGATTATTAGCTCAATTACGAATTAACACAGACTCTATTTACATTAATTTAAAAACACTGAAATTTCACGAAGAAGAGATATGCAACTACTGTAATTTAAATGACAGTGAAGATCTGTACCATATTATGTTTGTCTGTCCTTTATATAGAAGTTACCGTTCTCGTTATTTGAGCGAAGCACCTCGCGTAGCTCGCGATAAAGTTAAATCAATTTTTATAAACATTCCAGCAATAGAAATAATACAGCTCTACAATTATTTTACTCAAGTTATATCACTCCGTGAAGAATGCTATTTTTAAGTATATCTCTCACATATATTTTGTATCACTCTTTGTAAAAATGTACACATTATAAAAACATATATTTAAAAAAAAAAAAAAGTAAAAGTTTTGATATGATATGATTTATATTGTGAACTCTTTGTCATATGGGCCTTGGGCCATGCAGACAAATAAACTGTTATTCTATTCTATTCTATTCTATTCTATTCTATTAAGCTAAGTAGTAAAAAAACATTTATTGTACAAACGATTTTTTTTATAAATAAGTTACAAATATGAAATATAAATGAACAATTCAGTGGAAAATATTATTTTGTTATTTCAGCGATTTATTGGCGGTGAATTTTTTTCCTCTAATGCACTCATGTAAGATCCAAACGGTACATTTTATCTCTGGAAAACCCCAATACCCTATGTAGTTTCCAAGTGGCGTTTTGTAAATCAAAGAAATACAAAAATACGAAGAGAAAGTTTGGATCTTACACCAACACTATAGTATTATACTTCAAATTGCAATTTCACAAAAACCATTCCAGCTAGACACTACGAAATGAAAGCTCATGCAAACCTCTTTCAAACAGTGTATTACAATATCTTCGTAGGTGACGAGTTGTCGTTGCTATGGTGATTTAGGAAAAAGTGTCAAAAATGAATGTGGGGGTAAATGACGAGAAATGGAAAGTTAGATTATTTCAAAAGTTTAAAAAAGTGGGATTTTACTCGTTTTGGAATTGCTTATGCTCAGAAATGATCTAATAAGCCATAGCAAGAAATAAATTTTGCTTATTGTTGTTATAAACATGCCGTATTTGGAGAATCTGATAGCTTCCATGTGTAAGCAACTCTTTCAAATTGATTTTCACAGTCATTTCAAAGTTGCAGAAGCTTTTTAATGGTGTGGTGGATAAAGATGAAGGCCACAATAAAATTTCCATGAAGAAATGCTATTTTATACACGTTTTTGATGTTGAAAAATAATTTTCTTCATTTACAACTTTTAATTTTGACACTTTTTTTCTAAATCACCAAAGCTAAGACACATCGGCTCCTATGAAGATATTGTAATAGACCGATTGACAGGGTTATACATGGGCTTTCATCTAGTAGTAGACTCATTATTCAAATGCTTTTTGAGAAATTGTAATTTGAAAATCGGTCCAAATACTTTTGGGATTTGACCTATTTCATAAAGAATACGGTCTTGGACATTCCTGAAATGAAAATTTTACTGAAAGAAGCTGTAGAAAAGACTGTATGTTTCACTGCACCACTCTAAAATTTGCATGACCTTGGAATTAAAATAATAGAACTACACGTATTTGGGTTGGTGGGTAAAATCATGACCCCTGGAAGTTCCGGGTTGTTATACACGAGAGAGGCATATAGGATACAG
The DNA here is from genome assembly GCA_034698565.1 of Campodea plusiochaeta. Lineage (NCBI taxonomy): Eukaryota > Metazoa > Arthropoda > Diplura > Rhabdura > Campodeidae > Campodea > Campodea plusiochaeta. The sequence continues at coordinate 14,267 of JAQIWE010001456.1, forward strand.
AAGCTTCAAGGATACAGTAGTGTGATAATATGGAAATAACGAACTGAGGAAAATTATATTACCTAGGAAAATATTAGGTTCATTATAATAATTAATTATTACAGCGTAGAAGAATAATGAAAGAAAATATTCAAGTCTCCATCAGTGCTTGAATATTTTGTTTTATCATTAATTTATATATTACATAACTTGCAGCTAAATTGACTTTTCTGATATTATAACATAATATTAGTTTTCTTGATATAAATAACCCATATTATTTTTCTTACCTCCCGAAAATCACCGGTTTGGAAGATATTCACCTTAGAAAAAGCGGCAAAATAAGCTGGAAGGTATAGCCGAGCAAGCGTGACCGAAAACGAGATAACTACTGTTATGTGAATAAAATGATTAATTTGCATTATTGTTAAGTCAGATTTGCTACTTCTTCATTGATGTGCTCTGATATGTGTTTTCCAGTGACTAATTTGAATATATTCGCAAGGTAGCGAAGATAAGCAGTTCGATTTGTGCTACCTTGTACAACTTCTATAAATCGAAATACCCTTTGATTCGTTGGGTCAAAAAATGTCAAACTTTTTTAAATGTTTTTTTAATAATGTAAGGCACAAGAAAATTACAGAAAACGAAAAATTCATTATCTGCAGATAACCCTTTATAAGAAAAGCTAGAAGTTATATAGTACGGTATGCTGTTAGCATTAATGAAGTAAATCCTCTTTGAAATCAGTCTATTACCGATAACGATGGATTCACGATTCAGTCGAACATGAATGTAAAATAAAATTTGCAACTTATATAAACACTCCAGATAAATTCGTTAGAGATTTTATTTATTATTGCTAACATTTTTGAGAACTGTATAGCAGAATCGTCTGGTACATTATCAGTATTAGGGACTATAGAAATGAGTGACCAAACCTTACACCGGACCAGTAGTGTGCGTTTAAAACCTTATATATATATTTTTTTTATCTCATATTGTAATAAAACGTTCAGATTTAATGAAAAGCCATTTTCAAAAAATATAAAAATGTCTTTATCGCTAAGCTGAAAATTTATGTATACATTTGAAGGTTTTTTCTGACAAAAGTCTCTAAACTATGAATTAATAAGTTTTCTTCAGCAATTATTTATAAAATAAGATTCTTCACAATAAAAACGACTAATTCTTCTTATTTAATTTTATTCTTCACAATATTATAATAATTATATTAACGGAAAGCGTTCATGCCACTATAGTTCTACCTGATCTTCAAAATATCCACCCAATTCCTACACTAATTAAACCACTGTGTAGGTGCGAAAGTATTTTATGAGTTCGATTCTTCTCAATCTCATGGCCTGTAGTGAGATAGTACATCTTTGTGTAGCAGTTAGTGTCAATACGTGATGAAAGACACACACTTGTTGAACACCAACAGCTGACTTAAACAACACTTCTTCTTATAGGATATACACTTCTTCTATAGACTTCTTATAGGATACACTTCTCGTACTATAGAAGTTGTACTGTTACTACTGTACAAGAAAAGGAAGTTCTTTTCCGTCTACAT
>JAQIWE010001457.1:0-15819 GCA_034698565.1 Campodea plusiochaeta
GGAAATGTAGAGTTGGGTTCCAGTGATAACCGGTTCCCTCCATGAGTTCTTATGGGATTAAAAAGAGAAATCAAAATTTAACTCCACATTGCTGGTCGAACCGTACTATATAATAATAAAGTTTAGAATACTAACCTTTAAATAATCTGATGTCCTTAATACAATGTACAAGACATCTTAATAGTATAAAAAAGGTGCAGAGACAAATGGAAGTAGAGGGCAAGAAGCAAGAATAATTAATATCTGCCCAATCCTGCAGATATTAATGATATATACATGTATTACCATACAGGGTGGTCCAAAAGTATTTGGTGATATATTCAAACAGCAATATCTCAGAAACCGTTTAAGTTAGAGACCTGAATCCGCTACCAAATTAAATCTCTATCAATTCTCTTTCCAACAGTATATGGGTTATTAGATCAGATGCGACTGATTCTTAACCATGGATAGTTTACAATTTTTCTGTCCTTCATATTCTGCTTCTGAAAACTACAACGAACAAACTTTTTCAGTTGTTATGCTTTTTTCAAGCCTTTACGACGTAAATCTATGCATGTAAAATAAAAAAAATACACTCTGGAGCATTTTTGAGTTTATTCTGTTTTTTTTTTGTTTTTTTGTTTTTCACTTTCCATCATTTTACAAATTTTATAATTTTATATCTTTCAATTTGTCATGATTACAAATCTGTCGTATCTGATCCGACAACCCATATACTATTACTATTGGAAATGGAATTGATATAGAGCTTTAATTTGGTCGTTGATTCAAGTCACTTCGTCAAACGGTTTTGGAGATATAGCTGTTTCAAAATCGGACGAAATACTTTTGGACCATCCTGTACAAATTCAAAGTCACCAAAAGATGGGTTGCAATGACCCGAAACCGGTTATGGTTGTATGATAATAAATAATTGATATCTGCAGTGTTGGTTGTATTCTTGCTATACTAGTGAACATTAAGGCATACAAATATTATTTTTCAACAATTAGCATATTCAAAAGCTGGATACTGGTCCTGAGTAATATAGGTAATTTTGTAAATTCGTTACGAGATGAAATCGAATAAATACAAGAAAATTAGCCCTAGGGCCTATATCTGTTGAAAAACAACGTTTCCCTATTCCTGTCATGTCCCTCCGCAATACAGTGGTCCCTTTTCTCCATAATTCAACATACCCTTCAACAGCCAATCTATCCATGGTAGATTAGTGCAATTACGATCTTGTAAAAAGGCAGAAAAAGAGTGTGTTCTTAACCACACTTGTTCAGATGGATAGAAATCAAGGATAATGTGTCCCTCAGTGCTCGTTACGACATTCAACCACTGATTGAAGCACCAATTCTCATGTTTTGCTCTTCACTCCCTTACTTTATTAGTGGATAGGGACCATTTTACTTTCCTGGATTTCTTTGATCTCTTTCTTTCCTTTTTTTTCTTTATATACATGGGTCTTAATTCCGTCTGAAATATAAAAAAATAAGAAAAGTTACTCAGAGCTGTAAGTTCTTTTAATATTATTATAACCACTGTTTAATTTTCGACATATTCAATTACAATTCTTTCGGCTTATGATAAATAATAATCATAACATACTGAATAGATGTTGTGTTCATAATTACGATGGCACTTTAGATGTTGGAACACTAATAAAGGAGACTAAATGCAAGATTTTTTCCTTTCTTCATCTATAAAAGCTTCTAAAACTGCACATATGACTCTAATACTAATCGTATATACAGTAATATTGTAAGATTACTAAAAAAATCAGAAATCCTTCGTTACAGGTTTGTTGGTTCCATTAGACATAAGTTAACTCACTAAAATTCCATCAGCCGTATTGATATAAAGTTATCATACTAGAATGATAAAAATATATTTATATATGAAAAACTGATATCGTGCGAAGAAGGTTTTTAAGATTTTAACTGATCGAATATTGTTCTTATAATAATCAATTTAATGCTATCATATTTACGTATATTATATAATCTGTAGTGACAAATAAATAATTATAACAGTGTTACTAATGCAAAGCAAAACAGAAAAAGAACAATCAGAAAGTAATAATAACTAAACATTTTCTACAACTTGCACAATTTCACCAAAAAAGAACAGAAGTTGAATTACTTTGTGCAAATATTTTAAACTAATGTAATACTAATATACTAATTTTATCACTGAAATTACCCATGCATAATTATGTATTGCTGATAACAATTGTGCGATTATAAGAAACAAGATTTAGTTCATCGTCATAAAAGATATTGCTATATAATTCTTACGACCATATAACACAATTTTTATAATTATGACGTCCTGTCAATATATCCAGAGTTATATTTCAATGCTGAATGTGATTACAAACGCAATCTATCCGTCCCCTTCTTTATTCTGACATATTATTTACTTTCCCATGCCACACAATATCACTACCAAACACTTTTTTCTTTCAAATGTCTCGGCCCAGCAATCAATCGGTCACATCTACTCCTATCTTTCAATGCAACACTAACAAAAAAGATGGTGGCTATTCAAGGGTCGCGTGTGCTTTATGAATAGTGGAATAAAAAAGTCAATCGTCCGGAAGACCCCAACCGAGGGAGCTGTTCAAAGAATGTGTGTTTGGTTTATGGCTGATAATCCGGATTTAATAAGGGGATAGGATTTCTCATTTGTGTTGCAGCCAATTTCTTCCGTCTGGAATATTGTGTGGTAATCTTTTGTTCTGTTTTTCATGGTGAAGGTAAATAGGATTGTGAATTTAAACATGGGTGGTTGAACGGTACAAAAAGCTTGCTGTGAATTATTTTATTCGTAATAATTGGCCCCTTTATACGTCTGTTTCCTATTTTTTGTTTTTATTTTTCTCTGGCCCTTTCTCACATGAATTAAGTGCTCATAAGATTGAATGCAAAATGGTATGTTCTGGTTATGTTAAATTTTACAAATATTTTAATATTAAGCCCTTACGTTCACAGTTTCGTCTATGCCGAAATCCTTAGAGCATTACGCAAAATTGATCTTCTGTTATATACATAATATGTAAATAGGAACATAAATAAAAAGTATTATTACTTTCAAATCACAGCAGTTATACTGTTTTAATAAAGTTAAAAATATAATTGCGGCAGAAAAGCTTAAAAAAATTATTCTAAAACGGACAGTCTTCTATAAAAATTGGCGAAATAATGGGAGGCAATAACGCTCGATTGCAACTATTATAGGCAGTGAATTTTAAAATTATTCTTCTCAGTAATCCAGCCAAACTTATTGGTTAAATGGCTTAATTCATAAGAAGTATATAAAATTATAATAATTATTTTTTATTATTATTATTAAATATACGTGCATTTATGCAACACACAAACTAGATTTCTGAATTTAAAAAGAGAATTTGCTTAATACCAGGCAAAAGTTCTGGTATGGCAGCTGCAATGATTAATGTATGCAATTATTCATTTCCAACTACCAAAAAAGTCCTTCCTACACCATTGTACCCATTCTGTCTCTCTAGGGATAATGCGTCTTCTAAACATAAAAAAGTGTCGTGGATTTTGATGTCCTGTTCGTAAAAATAAAAGGATTTGAGTAGATGACATTACCACCGCTCCGTTGGTCATTCATATGAATTAGATTAAGCAAACTGACGCTTCCAGCTTCACTTGACGTAGGAGATCATTTATGACACTTTTTTTTCTCTTTTTTTCCCACGAGATAGTAACAGAGAGGGGAGACGAAGAGACAAATTGACACAAGACTTACTCTTTTGACAATGCATTTCCATATTCACGAATGAGGACTCTGGAATGTAGATAGGAATGGAAAGTTTTTTTTAGGAGGAGTTGCTCTTTCTCAATAAAGCGTCATTTTTTTTTTAATTTTACGTTTAACTCATTATTTTCATACCTGCCTTTTATACTGTTAAGGATATAAACTCGTATGATAATAACATAATTTTATAAACAATACCCGCCGGTAACTTATTGATTTAAATTAAATTTTTCATGATGTAAAAGAGTTGCCAGAACTTAAAACAGCAGAAATGCAAGCATGGAATAGAAAAAAATTAGCTAACCATCCTGATAAATATACCGTTGTTATACAATATAACATTTTTCTGAGATAAACCGGACATAGAGAGGAGGGAAGTTGAGCTAGTAATGTCTATGACAGTTTTTCAGTAGATTGAGATAATCCATATTGAAAATGTATGGTAACCAATACTATATGAGCGAATAGAAAATTTACATACATTTGTTGATATTATTATTCAATAGTGTAACTTTCGCAACATAAACAGTCATACGGCATTCGTCAATATGAATGAACAGCTTATTAAAAATAATATATTGTAAGTACTTTCATTTATTGCCTTCCATTAAAAATTTAAAATTGATATAAGTATATGAATGTTTAAAATACAATAAAAATTCATAGCAACATTGTAATATCTGAAAATTCCCACAAACACAATTTGGTATCTTAATCTCTGAAAACCAATACTTCATAATTCTCGTAATGGAATTCTTTTCCTCCATAAGAGATATAGCAGCAGTGATGAGACGGATGGACTTTTCCTACAGCAAGAGTTCCATCGTGGTGAGCTCTGGCAATGTATAATGTTTCTCCTCCTTTTGTGTGACCTCCTGGTACTGCATCATGGGGGAAATGAGCACCATGACATGAAACCCACTCATAGCGTTCGGGATGAGTCAAAACCTGCAATGATAAAGGCAGAATTATAACATTGATAACTCCACATGCAGAGTTCGTTCTGGATATCTGGAATTTAATAAAATATTTCACGTATATTATTATTTTAACAGTTAAGTTCATGTTTTATAAATATTTTGACGTTATAATGAACATAATTTGCTAGTGTAGTTCTTGACCAAATCTTACAATGGATAGAAAAATTAGTTTCGACTTAATACCAACATAAAAAAGTAATGATAATACAAGTAATAATATCTCTACTGTAATGTGATGATAACTGATTATGGCATTAAAACAAAACTATAGGCTAGCCATTAAAGAAGATTTCCTTTAGCAGATTGGAGCAAATTATGAAGATTTCTTGAATGCCCTACAACAAAACTTCACAATACTAAAGTAAATGGACACTATTATTAATTTGTAAACTTGAATTTAAACGATGCGTTAATAACATTGTTAAACTCCGTTTTGCTTGAAGTAAATTCAATTTCACTTCTACATGCAGATATACTGTAAATATATAACAATTTATTAGAAAGTAAAGATGGTTTTGCAGCTTGTAAATTACTTAAAGTCCCCTTCTTCTTTTTAGGTTTAAAAAGCACATGTTTTTTGAAACAATAAATTTATTGCGAATATTATTTACACATCATGAACGACGTGGTTGGACTGATGTGCTAACCGAAATACGTTTTGATCACTGGCAGTGATTTCAATTATTGTACGAGAGCTATTCGTAAATGAACCTTCGACAGCTGTAAAATCAAACAGAAAGGAAAGAAAAATATTTCAAGATATACTCTTACATAAGTTAGATACACTTCTTTTCTAAATCCACACGTAATGTCATGAAAATCGGTGCATTTTTCTCTGAGTGGCACCATGTTTGTGCTCCCCTACGAAAAAAGTGCCCGCAGATTGCTATCATCGTTTTGTTTAATGCTGATTGTTCAAATTTCAGAGTTTTATTGCGAATATAGGTGTATTTACTTTCGAAACTGCTTACTGGGTTCCATATTATCAAACAGAACGGTCGGCTAATCATCAATCACATCTAAAAAATAGTATTTCTTAAACATTGTTATTGACCACTACTTGTTCCACTGTTATTGAGTGCATACGGGCAGTCTTTTAACGTCTAGCAATAGTATTGACGCCTAGAATTTGGTTTAAAAAAATGCTCTTTCCTTTTTCAAATCTATCACCTATAATGTTTCATTCACATTAATTACATTCATTCCATGATTAACTTCAGTCACATTATTGCCTTCACTTTGCATAAATTCAGCTCATTGTGTTAATAAAGCAACTCACGGCAAATGTTTTGATTTGTGCGTGCAAAACATGGTGCCACTCAATGAAAAATGCACCAATTTTGACGAAATTTCGTGAGGATGTAGAAAAGAAGTGTATCTAACTTATGTATGTGTTGAAATATTTTTCTTTCCTATCTGTTTACTTTTTACAGCTATCGAAAGTTCATTTCCTAATGGCCCTCGTATATATCTCCACAAAATATCCAATAATTTATTAGTTTGTATTACATGGAAACTTGATGCATTTTCCACACCAGAAAGAAATCAATCAACTGAATCCGATGTGTTTGAAAGAAAAGGTTTTTCAGCGAAAGGCAGCTGGAAGATTGTGTTTACTTGAATAGTTTTTCAGTGAGGATATGAATATATCTAATTAAATAAAAAATTATTTTACATTGATAGTCACAAAAAATTAACTAAAAAAACCTTGATAGAGATAATTTTTTTATTTACTTCGTAATGAGTCTTCTCGTGTTCTTCGCTTCCATATGCAACATAACATTTCCCAAGAGTTGGTACGACTTTTCCTGGTAACTTTTCACCAGCATGATCAGCTCTACCAACATAAATATCTCCACTGTGATCATGACCACCTTTCACAGCGTTGTGAGGAACATGACCGTTAGCAGCACTTGTCCAATTACCTGAGAATTTGGAAACTAAATTTAACATAAAAATGTATAATTGTCTCAGTTGTATATTAATTGCAGTAGCCTGGTTCTACGAGATAATTTACCACTCATTAATTGGAAAAAATTAATTCCAAAAGTTTCTTTGTAATATCAAATTATGAAAACATACAACTTTGTCAGTGTTTTCCGTCAGAACCACTGAAATCATTATTGTTGTTTTGATACACAAAGAATTTGGAACCAAATTTTGCCTATTATTCAGTAGTTAATTAGCTCATAATATCACTATATATTGCAATGAATAAAGTTCACTAAGTCTGAATAAACAAAGATCTGCTATAAATAAAAAAATATAGTTAAAACATTTTAACTTCCTAGAAAATGTTCATTATTTGAACTGATATTTCTGTTTTTGTTTCAATCCCGTTGTGCTTTTTATTCCCTTGATTATACTTTAATTTACCCATTTTATATGCAATTCTAACCTAGACCTATTATAATATTAATTAAAACAAGATTGAATTAATACACACATTTAATAAAAATCCATAGAAAAATTCACATTACCTACCTCAATGCTCAAAATGCACTGGAAATTCTAAAATACAGCTTCTTGCTATGCCTATATTATTTTGTACTTTCAGATGTAAAATACTTTTATAAGAGATTGAAGAAACGTAAGTCGAGATTCATATAAGAAGATAAGATTATTTTGTGACTAAACCCACTACAACTCTGCTACTCATCATCGTTTCCAAAATCTTAAATTAAACATGCTTGAAGAAGAGCATGCAGATGTGTATAATGAAATAAAAATTTCAGGGATTTAGTCCAGTGACAAAGTACAATTATATCAAAAGTTTTTTTTATTATTTTTAAACTTTAATGGCTATACAGTATCTACTGAAAGAAGGAAGTTTGCTGTATCTACAAAGCAAGCTCTCTTGGTATTGGCATAGCTGTTCTATTAAGTCAGTGTGGCGTGTTAGTGACATTGCAGATAAGATCCTACCTTCCTTCCCTCCTGCTTCCACTTTCCATCCGTACATTATGATTTTACTTAACAAAAGGACAAAATGTATTTTCATATATTTTACTTATGTAGAAGCCGTATACTGTTTTGAGATGTCAGTCTACAATTGGAAATGTAAAATAAAACTGCCTTAGCATTTTCGGTATCTTATATTACATAATTTATTATACATAAAAAAACTTGAACAATTTTGGTGTTTAAAAGTTATGGGTATATTGTACTTATCACTACCGTATTACGCTCTCCAATGAACAACTTATTGGTATAGAAATAAACTTCAGTGAGTGTTTTATATTCTAAGCATGGAACGGTGCTATACTATCACGAAAAAAGTCTTAAGGAAAGCTAATAAAACTATTATTATTGAACTTTCATTGTAATAATATTTTCCTATACTTTAACATTATTTTCCATGCTGAATATGTGGTCTATAATACGTCAAATCTGTACTATCTTCTGTACTTCAACCTTGCTCTATAACAGTAACCTAGCTGTATCTATTACTTTATACCATTATAACATATGGTTTTTATTCACGAGCATATGGATCATACGTTCATTTTTTATATATTACAAAATATTTAATTATTCAGCATATATCCAACTATGAGTATTACAATCATTAAATGGCATTAAAGTAATAAAAAAGTGTTTTTGTTTCAAATAGTTATGAGTTATATTGAGTTCTGTAAGAGTTCAATAGTATGAGTTTCCGAGTTAAGTTTTGCTTCTTGAAACAAATTATTATTATTATTTGTCAAAGCAGATAGTGCTAATTTTCCGCACTATTCTTCAAACAAATCAGCATTAATGACTAATATTTTATCACTAAACTTTATTTTTATCATCAATTTATTAATATTTTATCATTAATTCATTATAAATTCAAGATCTGATAATATATAAAGTCAATGTTATCACGTCGCTTCCTTCCTTGTTCGTGCAATTGAATACAAAAGTCTCCAAATAGAATACTAATATTAGTCGTGTGAACTCATAAATTTCAATGCATCCAATTCAAGCATCTTATAGGTAACTGTCACGATTAAAAATAAATATTAATACGTCTGCTTAATTTGAAAATTAAATGTATTTTTATGTAGATTGGAAAAAAACTATTCTCTTTACAACTCTCCAACCTCATATCAAAAATTATTTAATTTTATTAACGAAAATGTGAACGTTAGGAATATTATTTTAGCTAAAAACATCAGAACAAATAATATTATTACTACACTGAAAAAAGCTCAGTACCCAGACATTTCACTATAATGTAATTCATCATTAATATTATTTTGTTCTCAACAAAATAATGCGTATTATAAAGTATCATTGTATTGTGTATCTCTTATTATTCCATAAGTCCTTTCTATACTTGTAAACTGAAACTGATATTATTACTGTGAATGTTCATGTCTCTTGGATTACATACGTTCCCGTATATGTGTTATTTATTATTGGATTACATATTGACTCTGCTGTTTGTTGACCAATAAAATATTATTATCTTTATTATTTTCACTTCCTTGTTGAGATCAAGGTTTAAACTTCAAACCTCACTTCTGCTCAAATACTACACGTAAGTAATGGATTCGACTTTGCTGCCTAACATAGAAATAAATATTTTATAATGAACAATAAATTTTGATCAAATCTAGTAGAGTTTTGCACAAGGATCTGATCATATACTCGACTTGAAAATAGTTTCAAAATACTCAACATTCTTGTGGTTTTTAAACATCATTAAAAAAAACGCCATTGATTCGCTTTGCTCAACCGGCGATATTATTGTGATCCGAGATTTTTCTACACAGAAAAGAAAGGAAAAAGAACTTCGTGGAATTGGGACAATATCAGAATGATACCTTACTTTATTCAAAAGTTGTCAATTCAAAAGTTGACAAGTTATACCAAATACTGAATTTCTTCACAGAGAAAGGGAAAATAACCGCAGCTTTATTAGTCATTTCCAGGAAGAAATTTGTTAAAAAGTTATATTTATATAAAATATTGGCTTTCACTAATTCAGTATAGTTGCAGTTTTAATCGAGTAAATAATTTATTTGAAAATTTATTAAATTTAATTAATTTTAATTAATAAGTGCTTAAGAAAAATGAGTTTTTGTGTCGTGTCAGCCAGAATTATTCTATAATCCATTATAGAATATTGTAGTCTAATCTAAAGTTAATTTTTTAAGTACTTTTCGTCTGCTTATTATTATGTAAATTAGATCTGATTGCAATATTTTTAAAAAGGTTTACCAGTTTAACTTCTCACTTACCGTGTTTTCCCATAGTGTTAAACAGTTTCAAATTAATATAGTTATGTACGATATAGTTCTGACACACCTTGTAAACTAATCGGGTGTAAAGTTAAACGTGGAATGAGATTATTTTCATATGGCAGCAGCTCACATGCATATTGCTCAGATGACTCATAAACATACTGTGTGTATATACCTTATAGCGATAAATAAAAGAATATTGTTGCTGTGTCGGAAAAGGAAACATATTTGTTAAGTAACAGGCTTTATAATAATATTACTAATACGGAAATGTTTCATAATAACGTGACAAAAATGTAATGGCGCTGTATGAACCTTCATGGCAGTGTTATAGATTATTGTAAACATGCAGTTGATGGATATTATTCTAAAATTAAATTTGGATAAAATTAGAGTCCTCAATATGTAAAATATCGTACCACCCTCCCTTTCATTTTAGAAAACTATAAGGTTAAATTTAATGTTTCAAACGTACATTAAGTTCCTTATTATAATTATATTCACATAGGGAGATGCTTTGGGAACCCCAAACATGCGAGCATTGAATTCTGAAAATGAAGAACAGGGAATTCAAAAAACATAAAAATATGAAAATGCTCTTATTTTTTACGCTTTGGTATTGGTAAGAATATCCTTTCTCCGAGATCTAAAAAAAATATACGTATTTCTTCCTTCTTGCAGATAATGTTGCCCTATATGATATACTTACTATACATGGACTTGGAGTTGTATTATTCCACAGGTAAATTATGCTAAGGTGTAAGAATATATGCCCAACTACGAAAAGATCATTTCTCTTTTACTATATCTCATTTGAAAGCCTATATGTTTATATCTTTGAGTTATATGTATCTGAAAATTCACGTCTCCTAAATATTACGGAAGTTATATCTAGAAAACCGATGAAAAGCTTTTTCCATATTGAAGTTAAAAATTTATTGAACCAACTAGTCTCGAATTAATTTTATGAGTAAACCCAGAAGATGAATATTTATACAATAAGAGACTATATAGTTGGTTCAATAAATTGTTTAACTTCAATACGGGAAAGCCTCTATATCTTTGTTTGATCAGTGTGAAATTATGTATTATGATAAAACATGAGAAATGTCATTTTTAATTATGATTTTCTATATTACCTCTTGAGAACGTGATCTGAAACTTTTGTAGCATAATTATACATTAAAGTTCATGAATGTATAGTTTTTAAAGAAAAAAAATCGAATTACTCTTTGATTTTCTAACGTGTCAATTAGTCAAGAGTAACCATTTCAGGTTGGGTCACTGGGTGATGGGTCACTCATTGTTGACTGAAGTGGCCCAGCATGATCCACAACATGAACCATCTTAACCAAAAAAGCTCACTTGAGTCATTGACACAAGATGGGTCACTTATTGGGTCGATGGGTAAGTGGGACACGGGTCAAAATACTTTTGACCCGTTCCATCTCTGACCTGGCGTAAGGGCGTATTGAAATCATGTATATAAACACTGCCGTTGTGTAAAGCTAGATGGGCGGAAATTCTGTATTTCATCTAAAACCTTATTGTACTTGAGATCGGCGATATCAAAAATCACACTTTTTCATTTCACCAAAATGTCAAACAATAAATTCACTACCACTTCAGGTTGGCGGGGTCTATTACAGCTTATTATTAGTCCGAAGTTTTGTAAGTTTCACAAATCTGAAGAACAACAGTATTGTAAGAAGAGAAGAAACTGCATGAAGTTTTACTGTTCAGGAAGAAATCGTAAATCAAGATTCTGGTACTTCGTCTGAGCATTCTACAATGATATAATAGCAGCAAATCAGTAATAAATGTTGATTATATAGGTTTCTTAAGTCCGCTGTTCATGGTTCAATCTGACAATCCAATTTCCATCCTATTTACAATTTCATGAATGAATCTCACTCATAAAATTCCAAATAGTAAGAAAATTGGATGTTTAAATTGGACAGTGGACAGCGGACTTTTCAGAGGTCTTTCATAATTGTAATAAAGCAGCCACTCTTCAAGATCATTTTGTGGCAACTAAATTGAAGAATAAATCTTCCTTCCCGTGACAACATCAAAAAACCTATATTGCTTGGTTTTACAAAATCTTTCACAAATACGATACCATTTGCTTCAGGAGAATAAGCTTTTTGTCCTGTCGTAACCATGATGGCTTTGCGAAATAGTTGATGTGATGATCATGCTTCACATTTCAATTTTCCGTAGCTGTCTGCTGAACTGAGATAATTATAGAGCTGCAGTTTCAGTATTACTTCGCCAGGAGTTGTAGCTTTTTTGACATAATGTTGATCTATAAAAAAACAGCAAAACTATTTTATAAATTATCCCAATTTAAGTCGAATTCCAAAAATCAGTTCCATGTGTTTTCTTTTACATTTCATTTCACATTCATCCTTTCATTAGCCCCAATGGCCAAAATGATTATAAATTTCTAAAACATCAGGCGAAATGACAAATTTAAAACTTTAGCCCTGGGCCGTGTTTTCGTGTATATAAATTGATTTAATTAATGTTCATATAAATCGACTTTCAGCAAATGAGTCGTGCTCAGTTTACGAGAATATCTAAAAACTCTCAGCATACTCTCGTACATTGTATCTTCTCATTTTTGTATTAAGAATTACGCCACTAACATTCCTAATCTTAAAATTGAGGTAGTGATTTGAAATAATCCAAATTATGACTTTATAACTATATTCTTAATCCGCCACATTCAACATCAGGTGCTGTTGGAATTCCATGTAACAACATTAATCAGAAGGGAAAAATTTCATTCACTTTATCTACTGAACGTAATGCATTAAGATAAATTCGTGCTAAAATTTACTTGATAAGTAGTTGAAAACTTACAGTCACAAAAGTTTGCATACAAGGTTCTTCTAAAAGAGTACCGGTATAACATTTTTCTAAAGGAAATTCATAAATAGCATTATAATAACTTACACAAAAAATGAAACTAAACATAATGAAAACCAAAAAAATATAGGAAAACGTTACCCCAATTTTAAAAATTGGTAAGAAGGTCAAAATGAGCAACTTCCCGAACAATATATTTTCAAAATTTCATTAACCATCATGACTATATCAAAATGAAATTATGATCAAGGTCATGGTTTTCAAAATCAATTTATGATCATGATGTTCATGATTTTCAAATTCTGACAATAGTTGCTGTTAATATACTGTCATTGAAGTCGGCATGAATCATAACTTCCTGTTGCATGTTGCATTAACAACTACTGGATTCGGTTTCGGTTCCGGTGGGTGGTCGATATGAATGATCGCTCCACTAGCATTGTTAGAAGAAAAAGGGAAGATATAAAATTCCAATATTTGTTGCTATAATTATTATACTCTTAGTAATTTGATCTAAAAAAAAGTCATTCTCGAGAAGATATTATTCCCTTAAAGTATTTGAAATGATAGCAGAAGATTTTAAATCGTCGTGACTGAAAAACAATAATAATACCAAAAATCAACAATGGACAATAATAATATCATAAATTCCGTATGACCATTGTTATATTGTAAGTATTACACAAATTACAGTTTATATTCCATTATGAGGATATACGTTACTGTTATAGTAATCAAAGAGAGCGCATATACTTTCAACCGACTTCGAAATCATCCGCTGGGAGTCAGGAGTGAGTAGAGATTGAATTCTAGTTCCACTGGTGCACAGTAGGTGGAACTAAAGTAAAGCTTTGAGTTTCACTTTTAACATTGCGTGCTTCTTAACGATGTGTTTAATATTCTGGAATGAGAAATTGTACGACAGCACACGATCAGATTGATTACGAAATTGCCTATTATACGGTTATTTTTTATATAGCTAAAAGTTTGTGAATTATGTTTCGTTGAGAATACAGTAGAAATTTATTTAAGTAATCGTTTTCATAAGCTAATGATTTGTCTTTCTATTTTATATAATACTGTGGGAAAACTTTTAAAGCTTTAAACGATTAAACCATTGTTGTTATTTTGTATAATATCATAAAATTTTAAACTAAGAAATTGACATTCTTAAAATTCTTTTAATACAGTAATTTTGTTTCAAAGAAAGAAACTGTAGTCCCCGATCTATTGCCATTAACTTTTACTTGCTATTGTAAATTATTTGTACTCTACAGGAAAACGTTCAACACTTTAAAATGGAAAATACAATAACAAACTAAATTTTATTTCTGATGTTCTGATCGACTGAAATCTTATTTCACATTTCTATATAGCATCGAAACATTAATATGGAAAATGTGTAGAAACTTTTATAATTTTAAGTAAAATTTTGAACTATACCGTAGTATGACGAGATTTTCGTTGAATGTGTCGAGAAATTCAATCATCCTTCTTCGATATAATGCTACTTCTAGGGGTTGTTCATTGTTAGTAACCCAGTAACTCGTACAAATCTGGAGTGTGAGTGATGCACAGTACTTTTGTTATATATTCGCATTACCATAACGCATCTTCTACACTTTTATTTGCAGACTCATCCTTATGTTCTATCTGTTAATCCTTAAATCTTAAACAACTACTATGAAGGATATTCTTAAATCTTCTTTTCCATTATCATGTTTTTTTTATCGAAAATATTTTTCATAAACAATATTAACTCCCGCATTCCTGAATTTTCCATCATAATTATATATATACTCTTTGATTTTCAATCCGCAATCGTCCATCTGTTTTATTGTATTCAACGTGCTCTTCTCCTTATGTACGACATCCTGATCTCTTATTATTACTTATCTGTATATAAGTCCTCATTCTCATTCTCATAAGGCACTTATACTCTGCGCTCCATCACAGTTTATTCTGTTATTTTTTTCCCTCATTCTGTATTAAATCCTATAGTGCAACTTATTGTTATTGAATCCGAATAATATTATTATACTCCATGTTAGTATTCCATTCATATTCCTGTAAATTGTCAATTCTATAAAGATCTGTCAATTTCAGCAATCATTTTACCGGTTATTTAACAAAATTTTCAAAGTCTTTGAAGATTGTCGGGTAATTGTGAGATATATTTAGCATATAAGAATAAGTTTTATAATTTTTACTTACTAATTCCTATAGTTTCACTTATTATCATGATAATTTAGACTTCCTAAATTTCTGAACAGTCGAATTATATTATTAGAGATTCTGAATTTTTGGTCAAGATTCAACATCGTTACTGTGAAGTATTTCCATCCACAGCTGACGACACAGCTGACGAAGCCGAGTTATGAAAATTCAGGAGGTGGTGAAAATAAGGGAACGACGGAGATCGTAAGAGAAGCGCCACCATGGTTTGTGCAAGTTTAGAAAATTTTGAGACATTGCGGTAACAAATCTCGTTTAGACCGTTTTCACTGATATGTTGTAAGATATTTAAAAAATTCTCTAAAATTTTTCAAACTTTAGAAAATCAGTAAGATATGATCAGAATCAGAGTACAACGTTTCACATTTTCCAAACAATTGAAAAATTTCTGAAGCAGAATTGCGGCATTTTAAGAGATTTAAACATTTCAACCAGAAATAGACTGTTTTTATAGCATTTCAGACACATTTTTAGTGATGGGGGTATTGAATTGTGTTTTTGTGAAGGAAGTTCAGGGGGTGCTCTGCACTCTCTGGATCTGCTGAGAGTATATTTAAACTCTTGTGCACTCCCATACTTAACGCCAATCGACGAAAATTCGGAATTTCTTCTTAAATTCCTATGATAGGTTTAGTTTTGAATATAAATCGTGCTGTACAGGCGCGGATACACCCCCCCCCCCCCGTCGAAAAAAAAGAAGAAGAAAAAGAAATAAAAAGAAG
>JAQIWE010001458.1:0-15816 GCA_034698565.1 Campodea plusiochaeta
TGCATTATTTTTAAGTCGGTTTTGCTACTACTTAATAGATATGTGTTCTGATATGTGTTTTTCAGCGAATAATTTGCGTATTTTCGGAAGGCAGCGAAATTAAGCAGGTCGATTTGTGCTACCTTGTGAAAAATCTATCGACTATATAAAAAGAAATATCTCTTGATCCGTTGGGTAAAAAACGGCAATTTTTTGCAATTTTTTATATAAGGTACAAGAAAATAACAGAAAACCGGAAATTCATTATCTGCAGGTAACCCTTTAAATTGCAGGACAGCAGATGGCAACAGGTACATGGATTTTACTTTCAATCTGCACTTTTGAACGCTATTGATATAGTTTGCAATTTGTATAACATATAGTTTAGTACATTGTAGCAGTTAAGCAACTATTTTTGTATGCGGTCTTATAGGTGAAAAGATGAAATTATTATCGTATTTTGTATACTATTTTTTTCATAACAGTTTGTTCCTGATAACCTGTGACCTGTTTTGGTCAACTACAGAATAAATTGTTATTGAGCAAGGCAAGACAGCATTTTGTTTCATTATACGAAATAACTAAAATATGGGTATACTTTAGTAAAAAAAAAACTCGCAGTGGAATAAAATATTGTCCTACACATTTATTTTGCAATACTTTTTAATTCCAAAGAACCCAGTAAATTATTTTACATATAATGCTATTTACATAATACATTTTGAATCTGGGTCAAAGTGTTTGTGTTTACATTTATATTACAATGCATTATGCAAAATACAATAATTAAATTTTAAAGCATGTCAACAAAAAAGGGAATAGTGAATTTATACTTTTACACATTTAATTCGTATTATTTATTCACTTTTGCATGAACATAAAAAAGAATTTCAGCAAAAGTTAAGCAGACTTTACACATGTGTGTTGTGTATCATAGCAATACCTTTATTTTGTATCATACAATATTACATGCAGTTAATGTTGAAATATTCCATTTTAATATTATTAACTGACGAAATTGTAATTTTTATATTACAAAGAAATGCTTGGAGAATTTTTGTCTATTATTCAGTGCTGGTTAAATAGTTCTTATAACTTCTATTTCAATGAATAATTACTCAAGACCACTAAGTCTCCTGAAACAAATAACTGAAATTAAAGTAGACCTACTACAGGAAAGCATACAGAATAGCATATTAGTTTCCACTTTAAATGTACAATGATTTCTTTCTAGTACATTTTAAAGCCAAATCTATTCCAGTTTCCCGTCATAATTTTCCTGTGGAATACTCATAGGAGATACGGAGACGAATTGGAGTTGGTGAAACTTTTAATTGCTCGTAAAAATATTATTTTCGATTGCGGTTTCATCTCTCTATCTAGTTCATCCATTTGTTTACAAGGTTTGCTCGTGTCTACGTAAATTTAAAGAGAAAACAGGAATATTTTGCTGAGAAAGGAATATATTGAATCAAGGGCGTCATTTGGAGGTGCAGAGGGGAAATGCCATCCCCCCCCTGAGGTTTGACATTTGAGAAAAAATTAAGACAAAAAAGGAAATGAAAAAAATAAAGTAAGAAAAAGTCAAACCCAAAAGTCTCTTGAAATGCAGCTAAATTTCCGTTAAAAAGGCATAAAACTTAGAAAATATAACATTTTTAGTGGAAAATGTGAACAATTGCAAAAAATAAGCAATTTTGTACCAGAAAATTGCCAAAATTGCCTAAAACCGGTGATTTTGTA
The DNA here is from genome assembly GCA_034698565.1 of Campodea plusiochaeta. NCBI lineage: Eukaryota > Metazoa > Arthropoda > Diplura > Rhabdura > Campodeidae > Campodea > Campodea plusiochaeta. The sequence goes on from JAQIWE010001458.1 coordinate 1,723, forward strand.
CATGAAAAGTACAAAAAATCGCATTTACTTTAAATTTGGTCTCAAAATCAAACCAAGGAAAAGCTGAAGCGGCGCCCCTGCATTGACGAATCATTTATTTTCGATACACTGAAAATTATGTTGGGATGTGAATAGTACGATATTAAGAAGTAATAATTATGCGTAAAAGAATTGGAAATTTTATCATGTCAGTATGTTAACTTATTTTCAAGTCTTCGAAAGTTTCTTTTAAAACATGCCTGTTTAGAATATAAGATATTTGCTTGAATCATAAACACGAAATTATCTGTATTCCATTGTTTTTATGATTTATCAAAGTCTCGACATGATGTTTCAGAAACAAACAATATTTGTAAAATAATATGCTGCATTGTGAGTAAAAAGTACTGCAGTGCCGACACTCACGCAATATTTAAAAACGTGGAAATATTTATGCATAAAACACATTTTGGTTTCAAAGAGAAATTGTACAGGAATTTTCATCAGTTAGGTAATCCGATTTAGAAATTCGCACTCCGATTCGTGGAACAGAAAAGTGGAGAACTGTAGATTTATCTAACTAAGCGAATCAGTTTCTAGTATATCACCAGAGCTCTTTGTATATTACAGTATACAGTATATTAGAAGTATTGTAAGGCTAGTTATATTAAATTTAAAAAAGAGTATTGGAAAATTCTCACAACATTAATTAAAATATCAAATTCATACTACATACTTACAATAATTAATGTCATGAACATCTTTTGGTTTCATCAAATTATGCTGAATTTTGTGACAATTTTGTAATCCCACAAAAAATAACATTTGATTTTGATTTCTTTCCTACTTTTATCAATAAAAAGGTTTACTTTGATATTCCGGAACCTCAAAAAAACCGTTTTATGTTTTTTTTTTTGTTATTGAAATTAAAGTGCATCGAAAAATAGTGTAAAGAGTTCAAAAAGTCAGGTAGTTACTGTATCTGAAAAACGTAATTATTTGCGTTTAGGCTTACCAGATCTCCTGTTTTCCCAGGATACTCCTGATTTTCAGCCCTCTTTTTTACATCCTGGAAGTTTTACAGCTATTGACCAAACCTCCTGGTTTTTCCCAATATAATGAAAATATGTAAGAAAAATTTAAATTACTACATTTTCAGAAAAAAAATTCTTTAAGCTGTATAAAAATGCTAAAAATCACTGACATTTCCGGCGAAAAAATAAAAAAATTGCTCTCAGGCTTCGCCCTCGCAATTTCAGATCGATTAGACGTCTCCTTCTAGGTTTCTGGAATATCAAAGTATAGCCCAATAAAACAACATTCACAAATGAAAACTTTAACACCTGAAACTTCTACGACTTTGCAATAACAATAAAAGTGACCACCATGATTTTATTTAAGGCAGATAATAGTGTTATTATAAAAAATTTGTAACACCAAATTATAACCTACTCGACCCTGCATTTGACCCCTTGAGAACTTTCATATTATAACACTGTCATGTGACACATCCAACATAACATTCGAATAATACAAACTGTTGCATAAATTACTGTAGATTTAATTTCACATAATATATTACATTATTTTCCAAATTAATATGATAATTTTATTATATAGCATATTATTCTATATTCAATATATAACAATATAATATAAATACTCAACTTATATATATAACCAGTGCAGTGACACGTTTTGTTAATTAAGCCAAACAAGTTTGTATTTTTCATTGAAAAGTGACAACACTTCGTTTGCATATTATTAAACAATGTTGTCAAGTTAGTGACTAATGGTATTATAATGTTCAACACTCAAGTACAACGTGTAGTTTCATAATTCGCATAAATTAGTTGCAACTTTAAAGGATGAATGAACAGAGATGAGATTTCATATTTTCATGTGGGAGGAGGGTGGTTTTGGTGACGCACAGTATGTGGTTGCGTTTAGAGATGAAAAATCTCCGTGAGAGATTATTTTTCCTGCTTCAGTTTAACATTCTCATTTTTTTAAACACAAATTAATGTATGTTAAATGAACTCTAATATCTGACTATTTTAATCACCGAAAAAGTAGCTTTGAAATTTGTGATAAAGTAAGCTTCAGATTTGATCTGATTTCAGCATAAATATTTTGTAAAGTAAAGATTAGAAATTTTTATTTTATTATTTTTTGTTATTTTTTAAATATTGTAATAATATTTTCATATCTAATGTGGCCATCCGCGGGTCAAAAAATAAGTGCAGACGGGCAGCTGGTTGGACACCACTGATCTAATTGAAGAATATTTCAAATTCCTTGGAAAATATCTTATTTTATAAAACCACTTCGTTCGTAGTCAAAATAATAACTTGCATGAAATTTTAATTTTTATGCTGGTTAAACGTGAAACATGTTTTACAAGCGTAATGTAGAAGAAACTATCAAATACAGCATTTTCTTTCAAAATCAATATCTTCATGTAATTACAAACAATAGAAATGGATGTGAAAATATTAGAAGAAAATTATTATCGTAATTAGTAGTTTAAATAACATAAGATAATTCTAACCTCTCGTTATTTTACTATGACCAGTGACCAATTACAGTACATTGCTTTTTCGATATCATCTCCATCTCATAAAATAACTCTGAATCACAAAAATTATCATAGAAATCACAAAAACAAAGTGATGAAATCTATGCTTCAAAATAAATTTCTCGACCCATTTTCAACGAACCTCTTGTCATCACTACTGCATGGCAAATTCCTTCAGCATTGTCTACAGTAAGGGGATATCTGTATATACGTATATCTAGAATATACATGGAAGTAAGATGAAATTGGATATATATGAGAGAATGAAGGATTAAATGAAGAAAAGAGAGATTAAGATGAAAAGGAGATAAAGTAACACTTGGGGGAACAAAATAAAGAAAATCAATGCTATATTATACGGTGAAAGCAAGTGATGAAGTTTAAAGAAAGAGAGGTTTGAAAGCAGCAGGGGTGCAGAATATTCCAGAAATCCAAAATTTCCCCAGAACGGATTTCCCAAACTTTTTAACACAGAATATAACGTAATTCTTCCGCTAATATTCACATTTTTTCTAGTTCGTTTATGTTCGAAACATTAGAAGAGTCAATGAAAGTTTTGGCAACCTGGGATAAAATTAGTGGAAAAGTACCTTGCGATGGCGCAGCCCAAGCCTAAATTTTTTGATTTTTTAACTACTAAAAGCTTAAATTATAAGGAAATTTTACATTTTGTGACATTTTTGGTAAACCAAAAATGTTATAATTTGAGAGATTTTTATATATATTTAGAATTGACCTCCATGTTCCCTTAAATAATGTCCCTGCGTTCAGTTCACAGATTCAGTTCCCAATTATAATAATTATACTAGTATAATATTTCAATATAATTTTTTTCTTTTCAGAGTAAATCTCCTTTCAAAACAATAAATTTTTAGATTTCGTTTAGTTTGGAGAGAAGCATCACCTTCTACTCTCACAATTTCTAAAAAAAAAAAAGATTTTTTTTTAATATTTGTTATTTTTCTGTGCTCAGATTTCCCCAAAATCTTGGAAATTTCCCCCGAACCTCGTTCAGGCATATTCCGCACCCCTGTAAATATCATGTTTGCTGATACTCAGTCTTGTAATAATTGTGTATTGTTTGCTACTCATGTTTTATGAGTGATTTTTTTTATTGCTGCTTCCCGAAATGAAAGATGTGTATGTGTCTATTTTGTAAACTTATTTTCATGTTTTTCACAACTTTTTTTTGTGTTCATGGAAGCAACTTCCAGCTTTACATAATTATTTTTGGATAACTTTTCTTTCACTAATGAAGGTAGGCTACAAAATCAAAAGTGATAAGAATTGTATTTAACAAGATAATGAATAATGATGTGTGTAATTAACTAATTATGAGTGTATTTGCAACTAACAATGTAATTTTATATATATTTTTTTTTTCTCCAGAACTTGTTGAAGGTGATCTTACTGCTGCATTAATTCAATCCCTCCTCAGAAGTTTACATTTAGTTGATAAAGAATGTTGTAAAGAACTTGTAAAAGTTTTAATCAAGAAATCATACAGGAACAAGAAGAAACAGGAAGAAGGGTAAAAAGTATTTTTAATATATATATGTAGGCATAAATGATCACTTCATCTAGGGATGAGACATAGCGACGAATTCGACAATCAATGTCCGTTCATCGAAGAAGCGTCAACATTCAGATAATAATAAAAATTGGGAGAATTACAGTTAGAATGTTGAAATTTTAAAAGTACATGAACGTCATTGAATAGCTTTGAAAAATATGTGTAAATAGGTGTGAAAAACATCTTAATACGATAAAATATACAGAAATGACAATCATTTGAAAGTTTAGCAAATTTCGGAATCGTCAATACCATAGCTTACCTTCTGTTTTAAATACCAATACTTACCAAAAACGAAACTTGTTATCAAATACACGTTCATACACATCGAAACATGATAAAATAGTCGTTCTTGGTACTAATTTGTTTGTCTTTTTAAGAGCTTTCCATTTTTGAAATTATGGCAAATATTTTTCATTGAAAATAGGCCTATTACATGTTTTAAATGAAAAAAAGAAAGCATTATGAAACTGGTTATTGATGCATCATTTCCTTCCACCATTCTGAAGTAATATTTAGAAAAGCGTTGACAATTTTTTTCCGACGTTTGACACTTCTGTCTCATCCCTAATTTCATCTACAGTTCTTCATGCATCTACTTTCGTTCCCCATAGCCGATATCAAACCCTTCACAGTGAAATAGCGCACCAAAACAAAATTGTATTGCATTTTTGTGAATAGTTACATTTTCACGATTTGCGAACGAACTATTCATTACACAGAGTAACTGATCACACTATCGAAATCATCGGAACAAGACACATTTAAAAATGTAGAATATGACATATTTCGTTAATTCATAACTGCTTTAAATGTTTCCCATTTCATAATGGAAATTTTTTATGATTTTTTTTTGGGCAATTTTATCCGTTCTTTCCCTCTAGTTGTCCTAGCCTTCCCGGTAGCCTGGCTACCAGGATACTGTAGATTTTGCAACCATGCAGTTCTTTTTGGAATGCTGCTGTTTTGGGGATAGTGAATTTTAGATTTTTTTTAACGACATTCATTTCATAAAGTGTTCTGTCAGTATCTTTGTATCATAACACAGCATTATATTTTTTAAAGATATTCACCTTCATAAAATGAAACTAAAATTAACATAAAATTGCTTACAGATACCTACTTTTCTTTATTTTGTTCTAACTTTTCTTGACTATCACAATTGACTAACAATCTTATATATAACAGTATAAAGGTAAAGTGGACTGGGTCAATACAAACATTTGAAATAATCTGGAAACTAAGATTCACTGAAACCATTATATGGTTCATTTTAGGCAATATTGTTTCTTATATTGTCAGAGTTGAATAAAATATTTAATGTGCCATATTTTTTTTCCTATCCTTCAGTTATATTCCACTGGAATCAAAGAGTTTGTCCTCCTTGCATACTTTAGAGGTCCTTCTTGAAATTGTAGATGATGAAGTATATCACAAGTTATATAAGAAATGTTTTAAAAATCATCTGTTAGAAATGGCAATGCATCCAGAAGCGAATTTTACTGTACAGAAGTTTATGCAGAGGTGCCCAACAAAAGAAATTGTAAGTATCGATACTATAGAATAGAATCAGTTCTGAAAGTCACGTCTCAAAATTTTTAGAAATGTTCTGATAGATTGTTTGTTTGTTTTTCAGTTTGAGTTGATATTTGGTGAATTAAGTGAGAAGATGTTGGAAATTCTTGAATCGAGTAATACAGGAGTTATTGTTAAAATGTGTGAAACTGCTGCCAGATTAGGATGCAAACAACCAGCTTTTGTACAGGTAAGAAAATACATCTTCATTTATAATATTTATTAAATTTATATCATAGTTTATTATAACTTCTAACCAAATTGATAGAATTTGTAAAGCTTCTTGCTAATAATTGAAAATGATATTATCTAATGACTTCAACTTCAGTGTGAGAGTTTCCTTTGTGAGTGGAATATCACCAGGCTATATTATTTTAAAAATTGTGGTAGAAACATTTTAAGAAGTTGTTTCTGTTTAGTAATTTATGCCTCTTACCACAAACTATGCTAAAACATTTTTAAAATTATTAATAATAGGCTTCTTCTCAACAAATATATATATTTAATTTCTCGACAATTGTTTCGGCCTCACAGGACCATCGTCAGGGTTTGAACAATAAAGAAAACATTAATATAAATTCAGAAAACAATTTTAATAGATAGTAATATGCATCACTCTTAAATTTGAGGTTGTTGATAATTGTTTGGCAGTCCAGAAAAATGTGTTTTAAATATTGAAATAATTAAAGAAGCAAAGAAACTTGGAGATATGTTAAAATAATAGCTAGCTGAAAGTTTGAATGTTTAATGGTAGAGCTACACTACTAGGCTGCTGGTCTCATACTGTTAACTGATTAACGTTTTAACATAATACATGTTTGTTTTCAGTGTTTAATGACTGCATTTAACTGTTGGGATCCCGTTGACAATCAGTTACTTATCTGCCCTCTAGTGTTACATATGACTAAACGTGATCACTGGACGACTGACAGTTGGAAAGATAAACCTATTAATTTACATGGATCACTTATTGTACAAGGATTACTCAAGTTTGCCAAGACAATAAAAGTAAGGTTTTATTATTTGTGGTATTACTTTTCTTCAGTGACAGATTTTGTTGTTTTGGTTTATTGTATTCTTTCGAGTCAGTATTGTTAACCCTGTTTTTATTTTCAATTGATGTAGTCATATTAAAGTGATCTGATCTATTTTGGGGAGTTTTCTATTTTTTAATTAATTCAATCTCGTTTTTTTTGTTTGTGTATCAAAGTGGTTTATAAAAAAATTACATTCATGTTGCTTTGAAAATTGATTGACTTATAATTTCTATTACTATTTTTGGAGATTGTTAATTACGGTGTTATTCATTATATAATTATGGTTATTCATTGGATCCAAACTCTATATATGGCACTTGAAAAGGAAAAAAATGAATGCTATAGGCCTAACTTAATGTTTTGTATTCACATATAAAAAAAATATAAAATTACAACATAGGCCAATTATTTGGTAAAATTGTAATAAAATTATTTGTGTACTTTTCAGTTTGTGAACAGTTTCTTTGATATGTCATCTGAAGCCCTTCGTCATTTAGCTGAAGATCCAAAGGGCAGTCATGTATTTGATGTCTTCATCACTAGTTCATATGTTGGAGAGAAAAACAGAGATAAAATGATGCAGAAATTAAAGGTACGCTTAATTATAAAATTATGTAGAATTCTAGTACTCATAACTGTCAGTTCAAAGTGGCATTGAACACAAGATGTAAAACAAACAAAAATACCATAATTATTATTACTATTTTAACTGCAATTCAGCTATTTCGCAGCAATTTCTTCATTCAACCCAAACGAAACAAATAAATTTTCTTACCTTAACTCAATCCTAATTTTTACTTCCCTATCATCTTTCCTTATAATCCCTCTTTTAAGCTTAACTTAAGTCTTTAAGTTAACAAAACTAGTAGCCTTCAAAGCTAAAAATGATCAACTCAAGCCTTAATCTATAGTAAAAACTTCTTAAGACTTGAAATGTCGCTTGTTATGTTATGTATGATATTGAATGATATTCAGTTCTGTTGATTGTGTCTGACCATTATTTCCTTTCGTTTTTAATAAAAAAAATGTCGTAAAGCAACAGTTTTGATAATACAGAGGATAACTAACAAATTAATAATCTGTAATTTAAAGTATTGTAATCTTATTTTCTTGTTAATTTCAGGGTGAATGGTTTCATCTGGCTTGTACAAAACATGGTAGTAGAGTATTAGATTCCATATGGAAAGCTGCTAATCTCAAACAGAGAACAGAAATTGCTAAAGAACTTTCAGAAAAAACAGAAATATTACAGGTAAGCACTTTTTATTCAAATTATAAATGCTGTATTGGAAGAAGTTTTATCGTAGCATGTTTTTTTTTTAAAACTGCAAATTAGTAGATTAATAGATTTACATGACTGCAGACAGATTACTAAATACAGTTTTTTAAAGAGTATTCTGAAGTTGTAAATCTTGATTTTTTTTGTTTTTTAATTTTCTTGATTTGGCTAGTACTTTTGTTGTTTGAAATTTACAAAATGATAATTTTAAATACGAATTAAACCGACTTTACTTTAGTTTATTATAAAATATTTTAAAACATGATTTTTAAATAAAAAATCATGAAAAGCTATAATTACAAATTTGTATTTGTGTTTTCTTTCTAGGGTAATCAGTTTGGTCGTTTCATAGTTACTAATTATGCTTTAGAGTTATTTCGTTATCGTAATGCTGAATGGATTGAAGTTGAAAAGAGAAATAAGAGTAAAGAAAAAATGATAAAAGAAGTATTTGGAAATATTATAGGAGATATCAAAGGTAAGATATGGATTTTATAGCAACTGTTTCAATGTTTTATGGAAAATTAGCTCCTCTACAGTTATCTTAAAGCTGTTAGCTCAAGTCCAAAATGTACAACAATGCATTTTAAAAGTACTGCTATCTCAAATCACTTTGTTTACTGGTGAAAAATATTATATTTTTCAAAATATGTTGAGGTTATTGAACGTACTTAATATTTCATCTGGAAATCTTTATAAAATTACCTTAACCACTGAGATATTAAATTAATAAATTAATACTCAATATTTCTTCTTTACTGAAAAATGATGGTAAAATAGCACTACTCTAGCATAGTCTATGATTAATTTTCAACCTATAATTTTCGATATCCTTTGTGTTCAAAACCATTTTAAAGAGTATTAAAAAATATCATGTCTTTCGTTTTCAGACTTGAAAAAGAAGCCATCAGCAACTTCAAGTAGTAATTCAACCACACAATCTTCAGAAAACAAACGAAAATCAGAAGACAGTGAAACAATCTTTCCATCCAGTAATGTAAAACGAAAGAAACATAATAAGGTAACAAATGAATAAACAATTATTTCAAACAAGAATTGGTCTTTTATTTGACAGGTTAAGCGCACACACGATGCTTTTGACTAGCTGACACAAGAAATAAATTGAGCGATGTGAGTTCTTTGGCTTTGGACTAGGAATATAATAACAGGTTCAAACGGTCAATGGGAGATTTACAAATTAGGAGGGAAAGCAAAATTGATCAAAGAGATTTTAAAGATCTTTGGACAAGTATTTGGAATAAAGGTCATACTCAATGTAGCCTAATTGGGAAACTGTGAAAAGTAAAAAAAAATTAAAAAAAAATTCTTTTAGTTCCTTAACTACTTTCCCTTTAAAGAAATAGTTTATTGAGTTTTTCATTTGATATTTTAGTTATTGAACACAACATGGATTTTTCGACTATGAAGGAAACTTTGACAAACTTTTCAAAAGGAATGTATAAAACTTTTCTGTTTGAAACAGTGACTAGTTGCATTTAAGACGACTTGAGATTCAAATTTAGACCTATATGATTTTCTGACATTCAAATCCTCATTTTTTCATGAGTTCTGTACCATGAAATGCTCTTACAGTAATGTTCAAAATGTAATTTAGATTGTTACATAGTGTTGCAACAGATATTGTATGAATTATATGTCTGGATGCTTATATTAATATAATTGTTATATGTTGACTACTTCATAAAAAGTATTCAATAATAATTATTAACCTGCATAATTCTGGAATACTTTTAGTTGAAAATCTTTGGTATAAAATATCAACATTCTGTTAACGGAAAACCTTTGCTAACACACAAGTTATTTATTGCTTTAATAACTTTCGTAATCTTCCTTTCTACTTTGCTTTCCCTTCTCCACTGCGAACCAAACGATAATAATAATAATACTGTTAGGTAATAATAATGATAACGATAATTCATTCCTTTCCGTCCATTACTTTCTCTCCATTCTGTTGTGTTGTTAGTGTTGCCCTCTGATCCAATGTTGCTGGTGGTTGTAGGGTTGCCCTTGCTTCTAATGCTGCTCTGTTATTACATACTTGATGATGACTTTCCCAGTCTTTATGTTGACAGAATGAACTACAATATCTGGCAATGTTACAACCACTACAGGTATCGTGAGCTTTACGACCACAATTCCAACAACCCTGGACAAATAAAAAAGGATGATTAGAATTTAATAAATTGCAGGTTGATGTATTTTTACATTGCAATAATATCCAACTGAGATATAGCAGAATGATGTGGATGTACACAGTTGAAAATTAAACTTTATATTTTACTTCATGTATTTGGCAGAGATTCCTTTATTTACTGTATGTTAAGTTATGATTAAAAGCTGTTTAAAACAGCACTTCAGCATTTTTTCCAATATGAGGAGATTGAGAGATTTCTCTGAAATTGTGTCTATTTGCATTGCCATTTACAGAAAATCGATGATCACAATGTGGATATACAATACAGAATTAACAATATTTATTTTGTATTTCCTTTTGATGATGGTTTTTTAGACTGAAACTTGATTAGACAATAAATAAAACAGAATTTCTTAGGATATATTTGACTGGATGTGTCTGTAATACTGAAAAGGCAAGCATTTCTTCTTTCTTACTAAAATTCACTTCATTAGGCCTATAAGGAATTTGCTCATTTAATATTTGCACAACGAAGCTAAATTTCCAAACACTTCCACAACTAAAACATCCACAACACTGTAAATATCCACATACCTCCGGACAAGTAGCTGCTTCCTGTTGTAAATGCCTTGCAGCTTCTGTAGACGTAACTTCCGTTCTCCTTGCAGCATCCATAAGTAACAATAACCTTTCTAATCTTGCTCTCTCAGCAGAAGCTACTTCCATAGCTCTTGTTTCTGCAGCTTCCACTGCTCTGTGTAATTCCATGAGTGCTTGTCTCTTCACTTCTCTCACAGCTTCTTCTGTACGACGTTTCACTTCTGTTACTCGCTCCTCAGCCAATCGGATCGTGTGAGACATCACTTCACCTGAAATATGATGACGATACTCATCTATAGGGAGTGGAAAGTAATGGGTTATCATAGTAAAAAGAATTTTGGAAGTTTATCATACCGTTTATTACTTTAAAGAAAATTAAATTCTCACATTACATTTCTCAGAATAAAGACTTGAGAGATGTAATGTGAGAAACTGAAATATTTAAGAAGTTGAAAGGTTTGGGGTATTAGTCCTCAAGGAATAGACATGGTATAAGACAGCTGTTTCGCCTCTTAAAGGCTCATGTTAGCAGCTAAAGTGTAGTTACTATAGATACACAGTTTGGATGATAGTTTTATACTATCAGTTTCTAACACTGTAAAGCAGGAATGATGAGAGATACACATAGTGTCATATCAATCCTCAGACAAGTATAACTGATGAGCCTTTAAAAGGCAAAACATGTCTATTCCTTGGTTACTAAATACCCCAATCCTTTAAACTTAACAAATTAAGTCACTATAGTTTGTAATTTATTCCTTTAGATTTTGATTTAATTTTATAAAACTCGTAAGGTTGCTTAATAATTTTTAGGGGCGTACTTGAGTACAGAACCATTGAAGATATTTCATATTTCAATATTCCAAAAATAACATTTTCATGCTCTTCAAATTGCATTTTTTCTGTGTCAATTAAAATTCATATCTCCTGAAAGGGATGCAAGATTAAAAATAATGTGGGAGTTTCAATCTCCCCTCCCTACACTTCATTGGAAACTTTTACCTAACCTTGAAATGAAGATTTATTGTGAAAATAGTTCACTTTTAAAAAAATAATGGTATTTTCAACGTATTTCTCTTCAGATAAAATGGCAGTTCTTTGGTATTAATTTTGCTTCCCAGCTTGGTATGAATCAATACGACATTTCGTCCTAATTTTATGAAGTAAAATTTAGAAAAGCACCAAACAATTTATTTGCTGATCAACAAATTGCTTCATTTATGACGCAGCAAAGTTCAACAAATCAATAAAAATTCCCTAATCAACATAACTTACTATAATAAACAAATATTCAAGTATGCTTAATTATAAATAGTTAAAGGGACTGGACAGCAAAATAGATTTCCTTTAATTTTATTATACTGATAGTATTAATTTTTTTATTGTTTTTGGTATAAAAATTATCATCCTACTATTTTCCGTTCATGAGATATGATGATTTGTAAAAACCAGCATGAGAAGAGTTACCTGTGAAGTGAATTTTTGGATCTCAGCATGTAATACCTTTACAACAATCAAATAGCTTTTATTTTAATAGATAAATAAATTTTTAAACTTTCAAGAAAAGAATGATTTTTATTTTTTTTTGTTATAAGTTCCGAAATGAGGTTCACAGGTAACTCAGGCGGTTATCTGTGAACTTCAGGTGGGTCTACCTCCAAAATGACTGGACCGATTTTGTTCATTCCTTTTGCAAAAATCATCAAAAAATTTAATAAGAAATACTGTTAACAGAACTCAAAAAGTAGAAAAATGGCTGTCCAATCCCTTTAATCGGTATAATCCATTAAAAAATTGACTCTACTTTTTAATTTTTATCAATGATCTCTCAAAAATATTATTATTTACCTTGAATCTCTGCCACTCCATGTGTAAAAACGTTGTGAATGCACCATTTCCTCTGCTTTTAATTAATGGTTCACTAGAAACTTCCAAACACAATAAAACAAGAAATAAAAACGAAAAACCAACGAGTGACCGAGTCACCATTTTTTGTTTTATCGTACACCAAGTGTATACTTGAAACTTCGGAGTACCAAATAGAACTGAGGAATTATTTAGAATTAAACAAAGGGATTAAATTTTCCAAAATATTTACTTTTCTCATGTTGTTCTTAGTCATTCTTAAATCTTATGATTATGATTGTATTGTGTCTGGCTGATAATAATTAGTTTTAAGTAGCGGACTTTTGTCACACGGGTTCGGAGTATGTAAATATTTTTTGATATTGGGAAATATAAATAAAGAGAGTGAGTGAATTCAGTTCTTTCATCAGTATATGTTAATTATAAATTTATAATGTAACTCCAGTGATAAAATATTACTATTCAAATAAATGAAAATAAGTACAAGATTTCTTAATTTAAATAACCTCATCTGATTGAGTGAAAATTAAGGGCGGGATTAATATTTTTCATCATCATATTCTACAGTAGCAATATTTTTCTAATCTTGCGAATTTATATTGTCTTATTTGGAAAAATGATTTATCGTGAATTAATAATAATGAAATCCTATGTAGATTCACATGACATAATATTTCCTTAGTACTTTTTTCCTTTTCTTTGCTTTTCAAAATGCTGTCCTGAGAAAAGGTATGATTGAATAAATGGAGTGTGACAACCCTAGAAATAGCCTACTAAAACCCGTAGCAAATTGTTGTTATCAATAACAACAATGTCCATTGTTGTTTTAATCCCTGCAAGAATGCCGCTCAGTGTTCTTTTATCACCAAGCGGACTATTGGTTTCGAATGAACGAGTAAAATAAATTTTGAAGAAAAAAATGCTGAAAATTTAAATTCATTATTTTGATGTTTTTTGTACAGTGATGATGTGAATGATAAATACTGATGTGATTTAAACTTCCACTTCACACTTCTTTTCCATAATTATTACGGAATGATCCGAAAATTGATGTGAAAAAGTGCTGTGTGATAGATGATTATAGGCGAGGTTATAGAGCGAAAGAAAATAATTGAAGCTTAGAGAAATTATGGTAGTATAATGACACGTATAACAATTCGAAGTTTTTTGTTAAAATAAATAATGAAATAATTAGAATATTGAAATCAAAACTGAAATTAGAGTATGAAATCATTAGGGAAATTAAAAATAGTATGCCTATTAAAAAAAGTATTAATTTTTAGTAAAAAATGGACTAAAAGATGGTGCGGCAAGAATTAGAGAGAGTCGAAGAGATATATGGCGCTGAGAGGAGTCACAAGTAACAAGGGCATTCCGGCTTTTCCGCACCTTTAGTCATTTTTATACATCTTTTCCGCAAAATTTTACACATCTTTTCCGCACCTTCTATTC